>JAOPUB010116665.1:0-12215 GCA_027564055.1 Neptis clinioides
ATTGTGCTCGTGAGTCCAGCCCCTGAACCACTGAGGTACTGACGATTCTGATGACAAGTTATTGATACCCTCTTGAAAATATCAAAATTACTTTATATATGCAAATAATTTTTGAGGAGTTCTTAATTCCTCCATGATCCCATCATCAGAATTGAGTTTCTTAGAATCTTCTTATATACTTAGAAATTTCCAATTCGATCCACAAATTATGGAATTCTGAGGAAACAAACGTTTAAAAACATTTTTTTTTAATCTCTAAATAAATAGACAACAAATTATAACCTATGCCCCGTTTTTTTTAAGATCAATTCTTGTTGATATCCTCTAATAGTGCACCCTACCTTATATATTGTATACTAGTCGACCCGCCCGGCTTCGCTCGGGTACAATTTACCACGTATAATCCTTAGATTATAAGAAAAACATTTAATTATCAATATATTGCAAAATAACGATATTTTAGCACTTACGAAAGCAAATATATGTTATCGTTATCCCTCGGGAATTCTAATTTTTTCAGAGATAATAAGTAGCCTATATATTAATCCACGTTATAAAGTATCTGTGCGCCAAATTTCATTGAAATCCGCTTAGTCGTTTTCGAGTTATAGAAGAACAAACATCCAAACATCTAAACATCCAAGCATACAAACTTTCACATTTATAATATTATATATTATATTGTATATTGATTGTCTGGAAGAGATCGCTTTTTTAGTAAGGCCACCATATATTTTTTTTGTGTATATCCGTGTTTTTTAGTTTCATTCATTAACTTTGAAAAACATCAAAGCAGAATCCTCTCTTATAGTTATGTAAGTTTAGACCTTTTAAACCACGCTACCGATTTTAATGCAGTTTTCACAAATATACAAAGTGATTCAAGAATAAACTTTATATGTATAAACATCTATCTTATAGTAGACAAACAGGGCAAAGTTTTTTATTTTATTATAATAAACAATTTTCCACATAAAGATTGAGGATATAAGAAGTTTCTTTGATACTTATTGAGAATGAACGTGGTATGAATTATTATTGTTAAACTTGAGTTCAAGACCAAGTTTGGCGTCTATTGTTTATAATTTATATACTCTATGTACAGACGTTATAAATAATTATTAGTATTATATATATACTACTGGAATTACGTGAGTTCGTCTGCGTAGAAGTATGTATACATAATTTTCAGCTTCAAATCTTGTGTACAAATCTTATCCCATAGGAGCAGAGATGTACAAAGCATTTGAATTACAAAATACAAGATACTTTTAAATTAAGTTTTTCAGATACCAGATACAAAATACTTTCGAGAAAAGTATCTGAAATACTAGATACAAAATAGGTATCTTCTAAATACTTCTTAAGATATAGATAATACTTCAGTAAGAAAACAAGATTTTATTTTAACAAGAAAATCGTGTGAGACAAAAGATTTAAGTGGAACTAGGTCTTTAAACATTTCATCACCCATTTTTATTCAATGATATGAAGATTAGAATCATACCTCCTAAAAAATTCTACCCAACCTGGGTTGGAAAATAAGATACTCTATAAATAGGATACTCTATAAAGTACCCGTGTACCAAATTTCATTCAGTCGTTTTCATGTGATGCCTTCACATACAAAAAGACAAAAATTTCAACACCTATATTTTTGTGATCTATAACTTACTTCACTATCTTTTTATTAAAAATCTCAAATGTACAGTTACGCCATGTCTACGATTTTATTATAAGTAGTATAGATAGATTTTCTACTAACATATCTTTAAAAGTATTTTATTGGAAAAAATATTTATAAAATACTAAGATAACAAACAAAATATATTTAAATACAAGATACAAGTATCTATATTTCAGATACTTGAATCTTAGATATGACACATCTCTGCCTTTATTATACAGTTGCATAGTTTACTGAAGTATTATTTGTGTTTTTGTGATAAGTATGTGTGCAAACCCAACCGGTTTTTTAAGTGAACTTTTGTAGTTTCTCATCTAAGTGAAGTGTGGAATCATAATTATGATGAGTATATAAAAGAAATAGGGGTACCTACAAAACAAATTTAAACGAAGACTGAATTAACAGATACGGAAATTCGACTCCAACTACTTGCAAACCGAGGTGATGAAAGAGACCAAACCTTTATATTTAAACTATTAAATGGATTAATTGACTCCAAATAGGTACCTGCTGGAAAAATTTATTGCCTTAGACCAAGTTCTTGTATAAAAAAAACTATTTGCTGTACCGACATGTAGAACTAATTATGCTCGTAATCGCTTTTTGGTACGAATCTGATTGCGGATTAGCTCATAATCAAAAATTTAATTCGATAGATATATTTTCAAATAAGTTTAATAGATAGACTTCTGATTTAAAAAAGTTGCATCATAGTAGTTTTAATTTTTTTCCCTAATCGCGTATACAGAGTGATTTTTTAAACTAGCTTGGGGAAATCCTAAACTGTTGGAGATACGGGGAAAATGTCTTATGAATCATTTGCTATTATTTTAAAAAGATCAACATTCATTCAACAGGCATTCATTTTTTTTTGGTCCATAGAAATAAGTGAAATTGGTAATTTTTTTTAAGACCCGTATTACTTAATTTCATATGAAGATCATTTCATTGTATCTGAGGATTTTTTTAAATTGTAATTAATGGGCAAACGACCCGCCTGATGGTAAGTGGCCACCGTCGCCCTTGGATACCGCACATGCAAGATAGACACTTGCCAAGACAAGTGCGTCTTGCCTGGCGATGCGTTGCTACCTTGAAGGATGGGGGGAAGGAGAATGAAGAGAATGCTACGGTTTCGGTTGATCTTGAGTGCGAGCTTAGAATCCACCAGAACCATAACATCAACTGGATGGGAAGGGGAAGTATGTCCCACATGCGGCTCGACCAGAACATGTCAGAGACATTTTGCGCCATAGTGTAACGTTTTTGAAAGAACTCGAAGGGCGTGTTGTTTAGAAATGAAAATACAATTAAATAATTATCAAAAATACTTATAAGAGCATTTTTTAAAATATATAAAAGTGTATAATGAATAGAATGTTATTTAAGCCAAATAATTAGCGCAAATGATAAGGCTCCAGTGCATCTGTAATTAAGCCCATTAGTGCAAATCAGTACAAACTGAATGAAAATTAAACAGTTATTTTGTTTCATTTATAAATAACACAAGGATTTTGGAATTAAATAATGTATATGTATATCTAATTACATTATAAATATATTATATAATATTAAAGCTGAAGAGTTGGTTTGTTTGAACGCGCTAATCTCAGGAAATACTGGTTAGATTTCTGTGTGAAAGTCTTGTGTTGGATAGTCCATTTATCGAGGATGTCTAAAGGCTATAAAACATCATGCTGCGCCCCATAGGAGTATAGCATCACGCGGTCCGCGGATACGTGATTTTTAAAAAATAATATTAGCAGTTAGGATTATAAATTATGAATTTTATAATTCTAAATTTTTATAGTATGTTGCCATGCTTGGAAATAGCAATATTACACACAAACAGAAAAACAAGATCTTGTAGTTAAGAAACTGCCTATTTATTGTAAAATAATTACAGGTATAAAGTTTTCAAATAGAAGAAACCTGAAGAAAGATTACTTAAAGAAAAACTGAAAAACTATTTAATAAAAATTATTTACTTTAATGTCTAGGGGTTTTTTTATTGATTTTTTTTATTTTTAAAGAAGAATTAGACGATTAATGGGGAAGTGGGCAGGGGTCATTGTTGCAGACTATACAATTCAATTCAAATATTCTTTACAATAAAGTATATTTTGAGTGCCTAAAATAAATAATTTATTTAATTTTATCTATTCGTAGTATCCAATTACTTTTAAGTGCTCTGATACTTTTACAATACTCATTTTCTATTTTCCGCCTTTCAAGTATTTGATAAGGAAAACTTAATAAAAATTTTACTGTCGAAGTCCGATGTCCCTTTGAATTTCCTCTATTAAGGTTTTTTCGTTTAAATTCCAAATCAATAAAGGGCTTGGTAAGAGTTATTTTGAGAAATGATCCACGTGTATCCGATTGCTTCCAAATTAAGAAATGACATGGAAATTGCGAGACCATTTGAAATAAAAAGACCTATTTTTAACAGAGTTGGATTTTAGAGTTTGGTACCTTAAAATGAGAAAAAAAACTACTAATTTTATTATTTGTTTGTCTGTCTGTGTTTCTTTAGAACACTTATCAATTTTATTTTAAATTCAAATATAGAGATGTATACATTATATTAAAAATGTAAGTTATTGAATATCTGTTAAGAAAAGTTTTTCTTTGTCTGTCAATCCGTATGTTGTACGTGTATACATAAACTACTACACAAAATTGAATACGGTTTTAATAGTTAGTAAGTAGTATCGCTGCAGGTCTTCTTTAAAATCGGAAATCAGGGAAAAAAAGTTATTGTAATTTACTTTTCTCATTATATAAAAGGCAATGTAACGTACTTAGTGGTGTAGTAGTTTACTTCATTAATAAGCAAACGAAGCGAGGCGAGGGCAGTCAGTTTGTTGCTTTTGTTAACAGAAACAAACACGTTGAAAGCACGTTCCCGTTCCTTACAATGTTGATTGTTGTCCAATGAACGTAGTATTTATTTGTAAAGTAAACTAAGTAACTGAGAAATGTTTAGCGAAACGATTGTAATAAGCTTCGCAGTATTTGTGTTATAAATTGTTCTGTTATTGTAATACTGTTCTAATTTTTGCTTTGTTCATTTAAGTAGAGCAACTGTTTTATTATAATAACTATCGATGAGGCATACCTGGGACTTTAGACCCAAACCTGACCTTGCCACCTAATATTAAAATATCCTGAATAACTTACACGTACATTATATTAAACAATGTTTATGAGTGAAATTATCAATTTAAATATACGTATACAACATGAATACTACAATAAGTTACTGTACTATATATCTTTAAGTAATTAGTAAAATATTGTAAATAATTTAAACGCTGTTGTTAGGAATTAGCGAACTATATACATTTTCATTTAAATGTAAAGCCATATTTATCTTCAATTTTAAAAGAAAATTTAATTTAATAAAAAAAAGTAATTAAAATTGGATTGTACTGCCATTGCCAAACAAATAAAACCAAAAGCCCCTGAAAAAGTTATCTTACGCCTAAAAACGTCTCCTTAACCTTAGTTAAAAAAAAATCTATCGGGACTGAAGTTATTTTTAATATAAAACAAAAGGTCAATCCAAAGTTACTATAGCTCAATAAATCTATACTAATATTATACAGCTGAACTTATTAAAGAGCGTTATTCTCAGGACCACTAGTTTCAATTGGTAAATTTTTTCAATGTTGGATCTATCGAGAAAAGCCATACCATGCGTTTCGACTCATAGGAGCGAGGCATTAACAAAAATGTAGCGGAAACAAGGAAAATAATTCCTTTTTACAGATCTGATTTATCAGATCTCACCGCAGCTGGTAAAAATAAAAAGCTAAGCATTAATCACATGATGTAAATTATATCTCAATATATACAGGCGCCATACCATAAACGATAAAGTTACAAAGACAATATTAAATGTTGAAGTTCATTTGTGCTGCTTGCTTGTTTCAATTTGCTTTCAATCAAGCGGACTCATTCGTTCAATTGCATTGGGATATCTCATGCAGTTGTGACTTGCAGCCACTTACCCTTGTTATTGGATAAATATAACTACTGACATTCTTTTTATTTCAATAAACTACCTATTTCATTTCAAAGCTTTTTTTTTTCTCGAAAAAGGTATAGCTCGCGCCACGTAAGTATAAGGATGACCTTGATTGCGCATAAGTCATAATAAGGGCCTTTAGAGGGGCGCGATGTAATAGCCAATGCAGTCGGAGAGTAAACTCAGAATGCACAATGTTCCCCACTATTGTTTCTCAAACGTAAAGTTATGTGGCGATTGCTATAGTCTATATCCTTTTCCAACCTTTAATCTATCTTTATACCAGGTTTCGTCAAAATTGATGTAGTGATTTAGGCCTAATTCCGAGTAGAGGTATAGAAAAATATCTTAAATATTCTTTATATTTCCTGTAAAATTAATTCATAAGTATTCATTTCCTGGAAATCGTGTGTTTCATAGAACTTCTGTGGATAAGTAAAATTTTACTTTTATGTTGAGTAAATATAAAATCAGAACGTTTTTTATTTGGCTTTGTAAGATTATCAATATTATATATACCTACTAATATTATAAAGTTTTTTGTTTGTTTGTTTGAACGTGCTAATCTCAGGAACTGCTGATCCGATTTTTTCTTTAAATTTATATTTCGAAAAATTATTTTTTTGTTGGATAGTCCATTTATCGAGGAGGCGGAGCATCGGGTCGGCTAGTATCTAAATAATAATTAATTGCAAAACTAGAAGACGACTGGACCAATTCGACTAATTTTTTGAAAATGTATTGTATGTATTTGAAGTTACTTGAAATCTGAGTAACGTTTTTATGGGAAGAAAAGTTGAAAAAAAAAACACAAAAGAAAAATAAAAACCAGTTTTCACTGTTGGTATGTAGCTACTGCAGGTAGCCAAATTAAAAACTCGTATTAAGGCAAAACGAAATTCGCGGGGACCGTATTTAGTATATTATAGTAAAAGTAAGCAAAGAACGAATCGGACAGTGTCTGTCATATACATTATACATACTTGATTTTTTTACAACTTGAGAAAAATAGTGTCCATGGCTAAATAGACTAAACAAGAGGGTAATACAATGAGACTATTATCTTAGATATTCGAAGGGAATTCTAAATGGCTCCAACCTCTTTTATACTTCATAAAGTGATTCTGATTACGGATCTCAAAGAGCATATGCGGGCATATAATTGTTTTAAGATCATTAAAAGTTTATTGAAGAGGCTTTCTTTTTTATACTGGCAGTTCAGCGAGTTTAATTCGTTTTATACATATTTTTTCTTCTCAAATGTCTGCACAGAAGATGTTTAAGGAAACTTGAATGGTATTTATGAAACCAATCAAGTGTAAACTTATAAAATGCGATCGTATATCTACCGGTGATTGTAATTGAAATTGAAACTATTGTTACAACCTAAGTGAAGTTTTAATAATGCTATAGCATCTGTGGGATAGGATTTAAGGTTAGATGTTACTTTAATCGGAATTTCTGTAAAGAATTTCTCAAAAGCACTTGCCACTTCATGACCTGAATTTGACACTACATTGTTAATCTTCAATTTAACCTGTTTATCAACTTTAACAGATCTCCCAGTCATTATAGTTACAGCGCCCCACGTTGCTCTTATTTTATCATCCGAGTTCATAATTTTATTTCTAATATATATAGCCTTTGCCTGGGTACAGACATTTCTAAAGTTTTTGATAATTTTTTAACATATTGTTAATTATTAAACTGCTTCTCCCCATATAGTTCATTAAGTTTTTCTCTACTTATTTCTACAGTTGCCCAGTCACTAAATTTAAGTTTCAAGTTTTTATTGAACGTTTTTTCTTTAAAATTTTTATGAAATTCTGTCTGTCTTTACGTCCAAACTAATATAGTGATTTTAATGAAATTTGGCACAGACATAGCCTAGAGGTTAGAAAAGGACATAGATTATGTTTTATCTTGAAAAAAGAGCTTGAAAGAGTTGAAAAAGGTTCATGCAAGCTGTGTGGCCGTTTACGTTTCGGAAAGCAGTCATATAAAAATTATGTTGATTTATAATAGCGATATAGAAACTATTAAAAATGTTACTAGCAATAATAATTATTTTAGAATAGCTTCTATAATGAATAAAGTTAGAAAAGAGATATTCAATGTTGTTCAAAATTAATCAACTATGACCCTAGTTTCGCCGAAGTGGATAAATAAAACTTTTCATAAAACTTTATATAGCTATAACAAACAGTGTTTTAAGTTTTTATGGTGTTGAATAACTGTTATAAAAAATAACGATTGTGGCGGCGACAATAGACTCGTTCGCTTTTAACGATTTCATTTTTAAATTCGCTTTTACGATTAATGCTGGATCTAAAACAAGCTCCACTTATGTTTTGGTGTATAAAAATGATTATAAAAATAAAGCTGTAGTTTTAGGTGTTTAAATGGGACAGACAGTAATAGGATTAATTTTTAAAAAGTAGATTTTTTTTTTATTTTACGTAGTAACGGACTAATATTCTGAAAACTCAAGGGACATTGTGACATTAATATTTAGTATTTTTTATGGTGGAATAATTATCAAGTATATTTATGGTATTAATAAAATCATTTAAATGAGTTTCTTTATAGAATAAACATAATATTATTACATGTTACCGGAAATCTAATCTAATCTTTACATAGTAAACAGTTTTATAAAGGTTGTTTTCGCAACTGAAATATTTAAAAATAATAACAATTTCTATTAAAAATATATAAAACAAAACCAAATAAAAATTTGGTTTATTTCCGATGACAGTATATTTTATAATTCATTGCAAGTTTTATTATTTACTCGCACTTACCGCTCTAGTTTATGCGCGTGATGCTCCGCTCCTATGGGTCGTAATGTGATGTTTTATAGATTATAGGCTTCCTCGATAATTGTACTATCCACAAAAAGAATTTTTCAAATCGAAACAGTAGTTCCAGCGATTGGCGCGTTCAGCCAAACAAACAGACTCTTCAGCTTTATAATATTAGTATAACCAGCGACTTTTTGACTGTACTTAGAATAAATAAATTTCTCAATGAAATGACAGTTGGTAGCTTTATAAATGATTCATCTGATTCTAATATTAGTTCAGGAACGCATTCCCATATCATTCATATTGTTTGATTACTGTATGATTTGTTTTGCATGTTATTAACATTGTTCTGCTCTATGTTAGACAGTAGCTGCATATTGCACGAGCATTTCATGCTAATACATATCATTTGTATTATGGACGGACCAAAACCATTTTAATTTGTTTACAAATTACGTACTATTTGTATTTGGAGTTTTGTTAAATAGTGCATCAAAGATATAATATTAAATCTAAACAATTTGGAATGATTTATTACTCATTTTGATACTGATTAAGCTAATTCATCTCTTCGTTTATTCGAGGTGAATATTTCTTGCTTTTCTTAGAAATAACAATTCTGTCACACGACATTTTAAAACTAAACTTAATCTATACTAGCCGATCCGCGTGACTTCGTTAACGCTGATAGTGACACTGAGACACTGAAAGTGGTATTATTTTCTTAATATGTTATTGAAATAGTATTTTTTTCTGGGATAAGAATTATTTCATGAGACAATTAATATTACAAAGCGTATGTGTAGAAAATTTTGTTTCGATCTATTAAGGTATGTGAATAGTACTTTTCTATCCCATTGGACCTATACATTTTTCCGGGATAAAAGTATCCTATTTTCTAAGTTAGCCTATAAGATAGTTGTGTGCCAAATTTTATACAAATTAGTCCAGCCGTTATAGCGTGATGCGCGTGCAAAGTGTCGATAAGTTACATTTTATTAATAACTGCAGTTCTTAGGTGAATATTCAATTGTACATTAGATTAGGCGAGTTCGCAATACAAGTCTTATCCGCGGGGCATGGTGGCAAGAATGCTAGCTGCAATCCCGATTCTTAAGGCTTTCTTCTTCTCGGTTTTGCCTCGAATTTAAATATAAAAAGCGTAGGTATACCTACGCTTTTTTTTGTGTTATTTGCTATTTCCGAATCAAAAACCAATTTCCCTCCCTTGTTTTCCATTTTTTGTTTAATATTTTATGGCTTCAACTACTCACTGAATAAAAAGTAATTCTTTTAGTTTATAATGTGACGATAATAAAGATTTGAGATGAATTTAAACCTTATGCATATTCCCTACTGTCTGTACATAGGATGCCCAGGAATACTTATTATACTATACCTAATTTATAATATATGTTATTAGTATAGACGTTTAAATTATGTAAACGTAATTCAATACTAAGTTCTGGTATTCATAGCGGTCTCTTTGAAAGCTGAAGGCACGCTGAATGTATGTATGATGTGCTATCTGCAATTCCATCACCTACGAGTAGTACGATATTCTATTTGCAATTCGACGCCTATCTTAGGGTACTATTTCTCGTATCAACTTATTTATTTAAAACTATTTGATTTAACCCAAACTCTGTATAACTTTGGAATTTTATGACACTAATCGTCAGAATTCGGCTCGATTAGTGCGATTCCTTGCTGTTTATCAATACCACATCTAATATCTTCGCAAACTTTATTAAGTGCCGTTGTAGTACTGTGCCCAGGACGGAAACCTGATTGGAACGGAGAAAGAATATTGTTTGTGGTAAGAAATGCAGATAATTGTTCGTGAACAATTCGTTCCAGAACTTTAGATAGAAAAGGTAGAATGGATATGGGCCTAAAATGAGAAAAGTTAATAGGATTTGTAATTTTGGGGATCGGGATAATTTGAGCAAAGCGCCAAGTCTCTGGGAAGGAACCGGTAGAGAGAGAGTCATTGAGTATATGAGTAACGATTTTAAGTACATTGTTTAGAGTCATGACTATCATCTTTCTACTTATTCCATCACATCCGACGGCATCTGATTTAATTGATAGTATGTGCTTTTTCACATTATCTAGAGAGACAGGGTTGAAGTTAAACGTTTTATAATGAGGAAGTGGTTGCAAAGACAAGGAATTTAGTGTATTGGATTTCACATTCGGACATAGTAACTTCACAGACGTAAAATGTTTATTAAGGGCATCGAAATCGATTCTGTCGCTTATGAGTGTGTTATTACGTTGTTTCCCAATTCCCATAGAATTTAGAAATTTCCAGACCTTAGAAGGACTACTTCCACTAACCGAATCATGAATATATGTACGTTGTGCATCTCTGCAGATCCTACTGCATCGGTTCCGCAGAGTTTTGTACTTAATTAGATTATCCTCATTGGGATTGTTTTTATATTTGGACTTTGCTTTATTTCGCTTCGCCATGAGTCCTTTGATATTTTCCGTCAACCATGGGGCCGGGAAATGTTTGATTTTGACTGGCCTATATGGTGCATGAATATCAAAGAGCTCAATTAAAAGGGAATTAAATATACTGATCTTCTCGGTAGTGGTTGGGGCGTTTAAGATGGCATTCCAATCAATCCTGTCAAGATCCCGCATGAATCCTTCACTGTCAAAATTTTTGAAACTTCTACGCATCATGACTGTAGGTTTAATTTTTGGAGGTCGAATTTTATATGAAAGATATACAAGGTCATGATACGAAAAAGCCTCCGCTCCAAGTTGACCATACGCAGCAACTCTTTCATTCGCAGACACAATCATTAAATCCAGTAAGGATGGAGGATGGTTAGGAGAAATATGTGTCGCGTTCAAAGGTAATAAGTTAAGATTGGCTCCGTCAATAATATTTCTAATCTTGTTTGCGCGCCAGTCATTTCTAATCAAACAGGTGTTAAAGTCACCCATTAATATGACGTGATCAGTACCTGGTACATACTTCTCCAGCAACATTTCAAATGACTGGAAGTAATTGACATGTAATGAGGGGCTGTAAAAAACACCAAGCAACAATTTTGAGGTACCGAAGAGAATTTCAATAACCAAATGTTCCAAAGAACTAGAGCACTGGGTAGGCGATTTGTCGACAATGTTAAAAGGTATATGGCTACGAAGGTAGATGGCTACACCTCCCCCGCCCCTATCCGTTCGGTCATTCCGTATTAAATGAAATCCCGGCAGAGCATACGATGTCGATGGTAGACATGGTTTGAGAAAGGTCTCAGAAACCAAAATAGCTTGTATATTTGTCTCATCGAAAGTAGTTAGTAGATCAGAGTAATGTGCGGGTATGCTCTGTGCATTTATGTGGACAACGTTAAAATTTTTTGTAAAGGAGGAGAAAGTTGTGCTTAAGAGAGAATTAAGAGGTAAAAACTGTACTGTCCGTGCTATGAAAGCTATCATCTGAACTTGTAGAATTGCATTGGAAAAATACTTCATCATCTGAATTTCCATCATTGACGATTACACTGTTATCCATAATCAATAAATATATATGTGTATGTATCTAAAAAATAAAAACGATTATTAATATAGGATGTACGTGGATATTAGAAGATTTTCTCCTTTTTTCGCTGAAATTTCTTCGAAATTCGCCGAACGGCGGATCCAAACCTTGCTTATAGTGTCG
>JAOPUB010116881.1:0-12212 GCA_027564055.1 Neptis clinioides
GGACTCGAACGGCGGAATCGAGTCAGGATTCGAATACCGTATAAACTGACTCGAGTTGACTCGATCCACAAAAACAGAGACTCGGCACATCACTAGGTACTACTATAAAAAAAGGGGGAAAATTTCATACCTAACTACTATAATTGATTTATTATAATGAAGATATTTTGTTTTTATTGTGTTTTATTTACCTATATATTGCGAGTGAGAGTGATGTATAGATTGTTTGGTATATAGGTGAGAACGAGAGGTTATGATTATGTATATAGCAGGTCATGATATTTAATAGTAGGTATCTACTTCGTAAATACCTAATATTAATTATCATGATATATTCTTATTTCGTATAATAGTTTGTATGATGAAGGTTTCTTTTCCTTTCCTACAGCAGACTAATTACAGCATTTGTGTATAACGCGTCATTTTATTAAATGTTAATGTTTGTAATCGATTTAATTAAGATAACAAATTGTACTTTTTCTCGTGTAATAAACCAGTAAATTATGTTGCAAAAATCGCGCCGATCTTTCAAGCTGTAATGAGGTTACAAGAAAGTTCATTTTTTATCCTATTCGTATGTATAAATTAATATGAACGCGCATTCGTGATCCAATTCCGAACTTTTAAAACATACAAACCAAACGAGTAAAACAACAAAGCTAAAACATTTCACATGTTACTATAATTGGCTTATTTATCTTTTAAACTAACTTTGGTCAGTTATTTCAAGCCTGAAGAAACATCCCGCTGTGTAATAATATTTAACACATATTCAAACTAAAAGTAGAGTCATATGAGTAAAGTTTTAAGAAATTACAGATATTTTTTAAGATTAATAAATTGGTTGATTTATTTAAGTATATTTATTTTATGTTTTTGTGGTCATACATATAGTAAATAGATAACGAAATTATTATAGGTTCCATCAATTTATATAATATACCTGTACATGAACCAAATCCTTTTTTTAATCTAAATGACATTAAAAAAATGATTTATATCTATCACTTGTTTAGTATAGACTATAAACAGAAGGCAACTTACTAATAATTTAGATAATAAAAAAGAAATTATTAATTTCATTCTAGTTTTAATTTCTTTCAGTCACGTAGGCTAAAATATTTTTTAGAAATAACTAAAGGTTCAACAAATATCCTCATAAATTTACAAAGAACAAGAACTCATATAACTTACATAGTGCAAGTAACTTAATTAAAACTTAACACAAATAAATATTATTTTGTGTAAAATACGATTACACTTACCGCTAGTGCAGATGGGAAGGACGAACAAAAACAATACAAAACTCCACATTTTCACTCAAGTAAACAATCCAAGTAATCACTAAGGTAATTTTAATCACAAGTATAGTAAGTTACATTTCACATAATTCACGCCAATGATTAAACTTAGTCAAAATGAGCACAACAACCGCGATATGGCGTATCTCTTTGCTATTTTTCAGAAGCGCGGTTCTTTTTCATTATATTCTTGGTGTTGCAAGACAAAAGCCTTTTTGTTTATTTTTCCCACTCAGCTTGTATTTTTTCTGTCCCTTAACGTCTAAAGCAAAAACAAAGCCTTACGATCATACTGTTTTTACTCTTTAGTTTTTCAGTATATGTTAGGAGTTAATAGACTTGTGGTTTATATTTTTGTTGTTTATTTATCTAACTCAGTGCTATATAGAATCTACCTAAATAAAAGCCTTTGCTTAGACCTTTCAAATTTCACATCCTCTAAAATTACTTTTTAGTAATTACAAATTCTTTGTCCTATGTGTACATTTTTTACAAAGCATCACTAAGTTATTTTAAATTACTTTTATATATTTTTAGTGGCCAAATTTATGCAAATTCTGATTGAACTTATTATTAATCAAACAAATTAAGATTAATTAATTATAACTCCTAATGTGAATAAAATTTGTCGAGTCAGTTTTTAATAAAAAAGTACACCAGAATTTAGGTTATTATTAGCCAGATAAAAAATCTATCGTTAAAATAAGACGATATACTGTTCAAGTGTTCTATATCTAAACTATAAACTGACTTAACAATACATATTTAATTACATACATTATTATCATTAACAAGTAAATGCCGTGCAACAGGCATAATTAATGATAGCTATATAGTAATTACAGTTAGAAAGACAGCCAGCTTTGACGGCCCATTAAATATTGGTACAAGTGGATAAAAGACTACGGCGTAGACATAATAGGGCTACCCTAAATGGCAAACACTTACTATTACTTGGGAAGTATAAGAATTTGTCTTAAAGAAGTAACAATCTATCATTACATCTATTCATTAAATAAAATATTCATAAATAAAGGTGAACACAATAATATAATGAGGATAAGTAAAAGCTGCGCGTCTAGCACTTAAAAATGTCTGAAGAGACGAATGTCCTTTAAACGTCTGACTTGAAAAATATGCTTTACCGGAATGAAAATATTAATATTTCAATAGATTAATTTTCTCAATTATATTTATTTACACTAAAATACTGTAGCCAACGTTTAAAGCCCTTTCATAAATTAATTCAATTAAAATAGCGCAATATGCTAATAAGCCAGTAATATTTAAACAGTGTACGAGCCAACGAATATTAAATTTTCAGTGCAGTGAATATACTAAAAATGCAAGTTATCGCATGTCTGTACATATAGAATGTGTTTAAGAAATCTTTTTATTTATTTTTTTGTCTTTCTGTCTGTTTGTAAGTTTGTAAATGCTCTACGCAAAACCTACTGACTACTTTTTATAGTTGTATTGCTACAGCTACACGGATGTAAAATAAAAGGTTACAAGCGGAATTCAGAGACATGATCATACTTCCTCAATCCAAAAATAAATTTAATACACACGTTTTGCAAACGCTCCAGTTTTTTGAGTTGTACCTCTGTCACATCAGCATAACAACAATCTGCGTAGTCTAAAATCGGAAGAAGAAGAGTTTGAGCTAAAGAGACTTTTGTTCTGACCGGCAGAAAGTGTTTCCAGCGCCTTAGTGAACCGATAGTGGCAAAAATTTTTCTGCTGACATCAGATATCTGTGTATTCCAAGAGAGATTGGCATCGATTAGTAAACCAAGGTTTTTAACAGAGTTGCTGATTGTCAGTGAAACATTGTCCAATTTAATAGAGGGTAGAATGTTACAATTTATTTTAGACAGTTGTTTAGTGCTACCAATAACCATTATTTGTGATTTGCTGGGGTTTATGCAGAGCCCATACGATTTGCTCCAAAGAGAGATTGTTTGGAGGTCTTGGTTAAGTTTCTCAATTGCATGACAAATATTGTCCGGCGGAGCAGAAACATAAACCTGTAGATCGTCAGCATAGAGGTGAAATGAACAGGAAAGAAGTGGACATACGGTGTTGATAAATATGGAAAATAGAAATGGTGAGAGTACGCTACCTTGAGGTACACCGGTGGCTATATGATAATAGGACGAGCTTTTGCTGTTGGCACGCACACATTGCTGACGACCATGAAGGTAGTTACTGAACCAATTCGTGACACTAGGATTCATAAATACAGATTTCAGCACAGCTAGTAGGAGTTCATGATCGACAGTGTTAAATGCATTGCTGAAATCTAATAGTGTCAGGATACTGATGTGTCTATTATCCATATTAAAACGTAGATCGTCGCAAACCTTAAGAAGAGCTGTAACTGTACTGTGTCCCTTCCGAAACCCTGATTGAAATTCGGAAAGAATATTGTATTTGGACAAGTACGCATTCAACTGGGAAAAAACAATACGTTCCAATACCTTAGATAGGAAAGGAAGGATCGATATAGGCCGATAGTGAGAGTAGGACACTGGGTTTTTAATCTTTGGTATTGGAAGTATAAAAGCATTCCGCCAGATATTGGGAAATTCTCCAGATGAAAGAGAGAAATTAAAAATATGGGATAAGGCTGGTAACACTTTCTCCAGGCATAACAATATCATCCTCCGGTTAATTCCATCACACCCGGTAGCATCAGATTTAATTGACCTAATATGTTTACTAATGTCAGCTACTGATATAGGTTCAAACTGAAAAGGCATTCTATTAGATAGAGAGGTTTATCGTCAATTATAAGTAACAATTAAGTTTGCTTTTCGAAATCATGACTCTTTCACTATTTTTATTAGGCTCTTAGGGTTTTATTTTAAAAATCCGGTAGCAACTAAAATTATAGACTACGATACAAAAATATTATACCGGGATCGCGGGTTAACAATATCACAAGCTTTGTAAACAGAAAAGGCGTGTTTCGGTCGTGCGTAATATTATCATCATGCCACTGGTTCATTCTGCGATAGCGGAGTATAACAATGACCAGCAGGGGGTATTTTATCGTGAAGTCTAAATATTTTAACTAGAAATATCGTCATAGATTTGTTATTTATTCAAATAATCGTTGAACTTAGAATTTTTCTTCTGATAGAGTTATTGTTATTAAAATATTGAAGACGCAAAATTGATAAGGTTTAAATGCTAAGCATTTTTTTATTAAATTTGTTTATTTTATTAATATGATTAGAGCGTCGAGATTTAATATTTTATACTATTTTCCTGTTGAATATCTGAAGTATTTGCTTTACCTCTAAAATTTTTTCCAAAAATAATCTCTCGGAATCGTAACCGGATAAATCTTTACTAAATTGATTGACACTCATTAAGTTTAATTTTTTGTCCCGTTTTTGTCCTGCTTACAAATACCATCTCAAGCGAACTTGGAAAGGTTATGTGGGATTGCTATGTCCGAAGGAGATAACCAGTTGCGCTCAACCATCTGGGGTGTTTCACTCAACGCCTAGGAGTTGAGGCCATGAGATCAGAAATCGATCATCAGGAATGCGACTTACTTGCGCTTGTCATGTAACGCACTTTACCCCTCAAATTGTCGCCCCTTGAGAACCCAGAGGGGGTGCGACTATTTCGCCTTCACCGTACTTCAGTGCCATAAGATAACGTAAAATAATTAACAAAAAATGTAGACATCATACGGCTCACGTGGAAGTGCATACAGCGATCAATAAATAAAATTAATACATTAAAATTGATACCAATGTAGCGATAACAAACGGGGCTAATGAGCAAAGTATTCACCTGATTGTGGTCATGGTCATCCATAAATCTATGAGTACACTAAGATCCCGTAATTTTATCTATCCCCATGTATTTTTGAATCTACTTATTATAATTTGCCAATTGAGTCATCCGCTATTCTATAAACTATCCGCGTACACTATGTACATATACTTTTTAGAAAACTATTATGTAGACTTTACCCTTTTCTCAAGTATTCCCTAAGTATATGTCATTTCATCTTGATATCTGTACACTGACCATTTTCCTAAATAAATAAAAATTAAAATATGTCATTATACTTTTGTTTTAATCAGTTATCAAGTATCTATAATTCCTGTCTGAACAATTGAAATAGTAAAAAAAAATATTGAGTTTTCCTCCAAAAAATAAAGAATAATATTTAATTAAAAAGGATTAATTTATACTTTAAATCGCTACACGCTAAAAATCAATCATGGCGGTCGGGATGTCACTTTGACTAACTATTGCTGACGTTTGACAGGTGACATGTTTATTTCTGTTAAAGATGGAGGAGGTAATTTAAATTATTGTCTGTTTCATTACTAAGAAATGACATTATTAATTATTCTTCTCTTATATATAAAATATTTAACTCATGATGAAACTGAATTGGCGCTTGTTTTGCTTAAAACTCAATAATGACTATACTGTTTTAGTTAAATTTGGTCCTGAAATATTTGTTAAAGCTTTTAAACTTCCTTGGTGTTTAAAAGTTGAAAAATTCTGTAACGAAAATTTTGAGCTTATTTTTTATGTTATTTATTTAAGGAAACGAGCAGAAGGCTTACCTGATAGCAAGTGGCCACCGTCGCTTGCGAATACGAGATAAAAACACTAGTCTTGCCGATGTGATGCCACCTCGAAAAAAGGCTGAGGAAGGGGTATAACGAGCTATGCTACGGTTTCGATGGACTCTGAGTGTGAGCCCAGAGCCTTATAGAACCATAGCATCTACGGGAGGGGTATTCGGTTCCACGGAAACATGTCAAAGACACTTTTATTACTATACTTTACACGAATGTAGTATAATATAATATAATATAGTATAATATAGACCCCTAAATCTTAGCACATTGCTTGTACCATATTCTTAAGAAAAGCAAGGGCTCTTGAAAAGGATCCCCTTTGATATTTAACCTTGTAAAGTATGCTTTTGTATAACTTCTTGAATTACTTGATATTTTCAGGAATGTTCTGGGATTATTTATACCTTAATAAGATGTAGGCTTTGTTTGTGTTACATTATTCTGTCGACCCAATTATCTGAAACGGTTATTCCCTGTCTATATTTTGATCCCCAAAGGTTGTAACTTGCCCTTACAAATTTATATAAGCAAATAAATAAGTAGAACAACAATATTACAATAACATTTTAATTATTTCTTTTTTTCATTTAACTTCATTAAAATCTTAAATATAAGTTTTTGAGAATGCTTTCTAAGAAGAGACTTCAATCTATTTTCACAACGTACAAGAAACATCAAGTTACAAATAAATAAGCTTCTTACAATATAAATTGAACAACTTCCCGCCAAGTTGTTGAAGTCTGAACTTATTCATTACCCTAAACAGATTTAATCCATCAGGCTTCCGACCCGAAACAATACTTGATACACCAAAACAATACTAAAACTCCCGTATACTTGACATGTGATACAAAGTTTATTAACATGACACGAGGTTTATTGTCTTTCATCTATATGCAAAACAATAAGTTTACTCAATCTGTATGTTAAATTTAAAATACGACATTATATAATTTTGAAGTTTATTTAACTATAGTCGCCTCTCGCCGTCTGTTAGTAGATAGAGTAATTCAACAGGATGTTATATGTTTATTATACATGCATATTATAATAGAGAAACTGGGGTTAATTGCTAGTTAATTATAATGTACATATTCTAGAGTTCAACTTTGTTACGTACAAGCTTTTGTCAATATTTTTCAGTTAAGTGTCAGCTTCTTTTATACTTCAGGGACTTTTAGGAATTAGGCCCTTCTTCCTTTAATATATAATTCTTAATTTTTTTTAATTATTTTCAATTTGTTGTATTTATGGATTAAAAATTTAATAATCGATAAATTAAGAAAACTCGACTATCATTACTAACTGTGTAATAGCCCTAAAGATAGAAAAAAATCCAGGTCACTTACGTTAACATTAACATACAAATATTCTGTAAAAACTTAAAGAAAACCAAGAAGAATAATTTTCTATTAGTAATAGTGTAGATATACAATAATTATTTCTCCCACTAGAGAAAGTCATGAGTAAAAGCTATTCATAATAATATTATGTGCTAACTTTTCCTTCCCGTGTCGAAGAAATACTTCCGTGTGTTTGAGATGGGAAGATATTAAAAGTCAGTTTTACGTACTCAGTTCTCAAGTTTGTTTTATTTAACATAGTATAATAACAAATACACAACAAACAAATTTAACATAGTTTAATAAACATCGCTTCGTTGATTTAAATTAGACGTTATTCCCTTATGCTTTAAAATATTGATCAGTTTCTCTTTTACATAAGATTTATATGACTTTGTTATTAAAAAAATAAAAAGGAAGCTTATAAACATTATAAAACCAATCTTATGTAATTTCTAGAATTGCAATTTTATTTCATGTATTTATTTATTTTTAAGTTAAGTATGATGCTGGCAACACTAATTTGAAACAAGTTGTTGGTTGGTAGCATTGCTACATTCTGATTGGTGCAATCAGGTGATCGTTAGTGTGCCAATACAAAGATAAAAACTAACCAAATAAATACGCATTTATGACAGATATATTTATCATTCCATCCCTCGTATTCCAGCAGTAACGCTAAAGGTCTTAACTTAAAGTATAATTGCCAGGATTAATATTATAGTAGCCAGGACGTCATATTGCTGGTCTGCGTGCAGATCATAATTTCTTTCTTTAATTAATATTAGGTATATGTATAGATTATATTGCATACGTGTCATGTCATATGTGTACATAATTTTAAATCATATTCCTACCCCGTATCTGTTTGTTTCTTTAGCGATTTACTCAAAAACTAATAAACAGATTTTTATACCCCTTTACACCCGAGAGATAAAGTTTTTCTATATCGTGTTTAAATCTTATTCCGTAACTTCCAAAGTGTTCAAAAATTATGAGAAAAATATTGAAAAAAAATCCTGATATACCTGGTTTCCAGCAATCAGACCCTCACGATCATGAGTTTCAGGAAATAATTGTAAGTCACACGATCGTGCGTCTGTGTTATTATAATTAAAAAAATATAGGAAACAAAAATAAATAAAATAAGTTCCAATGATAATTTGACAAATTGATACTGCCATAAAAAATTATGTAATAAATTATCGCACCTTTTCAAAACATTATTTCATCAGTTAGAGAATATTTTTTATTGCATCTCAATTGATATTTATGTATTGACAAATTCTATACAAAGTTCCGCCCACATACTAAATCGGTTGCAACTTATCGATTCAAAACATCGATTCGTGGGCGAATTTAAAAGCTTATAACGCTTTATGTAAAGAATACAAGACACTTGTTGTGTTTGGATTTATTAGACTTAGACTAAGAAGGTTTTGCTTTGAAATCGTGTTATAGTTTAGATATTTAAATAACTAGTTGAACAAATAGTCGATGTTTTCTTCTTCTTATCTCATATCTTAAGTATGAGTACTGGACAAATTACTGATAGTATTAATGTACTTTTATTTATAAAAAAAAATCTCTGTAAGAGATCTCTTCCAGACAACCTACGAAAGCGAGAGATTGTGTCTTATACCGGGCAACGAAAGTGCAAGATAAACAGACATTAAACAATCACACAAAATTTGTACATGACGTATACTTTTAGTTATTCATGTTACATAAGATAAGTTAATAAGGTGGTTAAGTTTTATTAAACCTTCCTAATTTTTCTTATATAAGAACCTCTTCTTGATAATAAGTAATACAAAAAATAAAGAATTAACAAAATCGGTTCAGCCATTCACGTGTGATGCCGTGACCAAAGGCAATAGGTATAATATTCATTTCTATATGTCTAGATGTCTTCAAATATATAGAAAATATTTTAAGGAGTTTCCGAGCTGTTATTGGTAACACACTGTAATTTTTGGATATTTAATATGTTAATTTTGCATATAGTGTAAAAGTTTGGTCAAAGGCGATGTAAATATTTAGTAGTTTCTGCAATAAAATTTTCCAGTTTCCGAAGAGTGGTTGTAACGTTGGTACAGAGTTGCTGTTGATGCTGTGGGTTCGCTGTTAAGTACCATAATTGTCGCTGAAGTGTTGATAGCATAGCTGTATAGCTATTAATAATTTAAGAATATTTGTTGCAGTAGGAGTTCGTTACAAAAACTGTAGTGTAGCATTTGTCGCTGTTTAGTTGCTGTAGATACACTAAATAGTCTCAAAAATTGCTTACTAAGTAACATAAGCATAGTTGATGCAATATCTATGTACTCTTGCTGTATTTTTATCGCAGAGTTGCAATTAAGTCACTGCAATTACCGTAGACTTGCAGAACAGTCGCTAAAGAAGCATTAGTCAGTAGCTTGGACTCACAATCGATAGGTTATAGGTTCAAATCCCAGTCACACAAGCATCAATTTTACCCAGTGAGGGGACGGGTTAGAATACAATTCCCCTCTGACGCTGGGAGAGCATCTCGTAATATGCGAGTAACCCAGCACTCTATGGTGGAAGGTTATCTGTTCCATGACTGGCTTGCAACCACCAGCATGCGAATCTGGCCGCCAAGTGTCTCTGACAAGTTCCGGTTGAGCCGCATGTGGGCCAGACTTACCCTTCCCTTCTCATCCCGTTGATGGTGGATTCTAAGCTCGCACTCAGGATCAACCGAAACCATAGCATTCTTCTCTTAATTCCCCTTCCCACCTTCTTTCAACGCAACGCAACGGTGGCAACGCATCGCCAGGCAAGACGCACTTGTTTTGACAAGTGTCTATCCTGCATGTGCGGCGTCCAAGGGCGACGGTGGCCACTTACCATCAGGTGGGCTGTCAACTCGATTTCCCCTTATTTACAATAAAAAAAATTAAGTTTAGGTTGATGCAATCGTATCAAACAGGTAGTAAGTAATCTTTGAAAAAAAAAAACCTTTGTAATAATTGCAGTTGCATCGCTAAATATACTTATACTGCAATTAAATATTATAAGTTTGAAATACATACAAAAATACTATAAATATAGAACCTGACACTTGAAACGTAATATATGAGACGTGACTGCTTCAACACTAAATTGCTCATCACTTTAAGTGATGACTATTGTTTTTATCACTATAAGTAATTCTGATATCGTGATAGGTATATCTGTCTTCTACTATAGAAACTCGAAACTAACATTGTAAACAATCTATCCATTTAAGTTATCAACATTAATTAGATTTGATGTAATTTTGTAGTATTGGTTCAAATTGCTCTGAACGGATTTTCGTGCGATTTTACTTATGAATAGAATCGAAATAAATTAAGTCGTTTGGAAGCTTTTGATATTTAAAAAAAACAATGTCTTCTCAACGTCTTATTTTAAATATCAGTTTACGTCCAATTGGTAGGAGCATATGACAAATTGAGCTATTGATTACAATGTAACTTAGCTAAGCGAGGGCGACAATCTGTTTTACGGTACTAAATATATAATTTCTAAGTATGAAAATGTAACCTAGTAAATTACATTTTAATGTTTTTAATATATCATAATATAAAGTAATTTTATAGGATAATTAGATTTAAAATGTATTTGTTGACCGGATGTCATATACTTCGTAAGTGGTACTAAAACTTTATTATACGTCAAGATAGAAAATAATTTCATTTTTTTATATTTTAACGAAAAACAGCACACATATCAGAATTTACATGACAAATATTAAAGCAGTAATAAAAATTAAAAATATCTACATAATAATTTATATTAAAATGTTTTTATTTTATCCATTATGACCAGATGGCGCTGTTAGACACAAAAGTTAGTTTAAGGTTAGTTCATTATTAATTAAATACTATTTAACATATTAAAATAAAGTGACGTCATTTACGGAGTAAGTTTTTCAATGTTTTTCTTTTAAAGATTACTAGCAGTTCGTATTGCAAACTACTAATATTCTTGGATTGGACTTTTTGTTGTTGGACTCACGAACAAATCCCAGTCATTGGACTACTGAGGTGGCCCACCTAACACAAGTATTTAGCTTTATTGGAGGGGAGAACAAGACTACTAGTAGTTTTAATCTTTTTTTTTAAAAACCGCGATAAATGTATGAAAGTGTAACAAAAAATTTGTGTCACAATAAACATATCAATCTTAAATAAAGTTAAGAAATCATTAATGGAAAAATTGTTATTTTTAACTAATATCTCGAAACTCGAAATAGTATCTCAAAACTCGTAGTAGGGTCAGACATGTTAGAGATGAGATGAGTCGACAGGTGCGCGCATTATGATTGAAGTATTGTTCCCACGACCCTTCTGAGTTGTAACTACTTCACTCTAATATGTTTGTAGAGATATATTCTAAACTACTATGACTTCACACTAATATTATAACGATAATAAGTCTCTGGTTCTTCCTTCTTTTCATTTGGAAAGAGCGACAAGTCCACATGACTTTTTAATCTTTCTCTAACTGGAAAGTATTTTTTTTTTTTAAATATGAGCCTGGTAATGGATAGAATCAGTTTTGAAATTTAAAATATTCTAAATAGACGTAAACTCGCAATGACGTCATATATACTTACGGTTGAATATATGTATATATATGTCTTTGCTTTAACAAATACTGCAAAGGCATTATCTTGATACGCCACCGTCATCACAAATAATTCGGTTTTTATTTTTTTTTGAGTAAAAAATATTACAAAACGTATCTGGATATCTATGTTAATATTATAAAGCTGAAAAGTTTATTTGTTCGACCGCGCTAATCTCAGGAACTACTGGCTTTAATTTAAAAAAAAAAAAATATGTTGGATAATCCATTTATCGTAGAAGACGAGTGATAGGCTATATACAACGGATGAAGTCGCGCGGGTCGACTAGTAATTATATTATAAGCAA
>JAOPUB010117311.1:0-12203 GCA_027564055.1 Neptis clinioides
AGTACCGTGTGCATCTTTATTGTGCACAACTAGAAGAAATTTAACAACGAGGAGAAGAAGAGACTTCTTGTTCATCAACTCCTTGTTCTTCATCACAGTCAGGTTTATATCTGAACCGCTTGGGGCTGACTTGGAACCATCGGACAGGGTCTGGAGGAGGAAGGTAACATTAGATCTGATTACAGGCAACACGATGATCTTGCTCGCTTAAAGACTCCCAATTTGCTCTAATGGAAACCCCCTCTTCATCATCAATCCTTGTAATAAAACTTTTAAAAAATTATGACATAATTTTGGAATTGGTTGACAGTGCCATCTGGTGATGAGTCACAACTGCACTCACTCTAGCACTATTGTTACATCAAAATGGTCAGTTAGTGACTTTGTCTAAAGGTATCACCAGCTTGGGGAGCAGTTATCTGCTGAGCCAACAAGAAACTCAACAACATAGCGACAGTAGCCTAGTGGTTCAGGCGTTGGACTCACGACTGATAGGATCGATAGGTCGCGAATTCAAAAGAATCTTATCATAATAACTCACCAATAACAACTCGGTCTCATTATCCCGTACGTTCACGAGATATTCCGTAGCGGAGTCGGTGAGGGATGAGATGGTCACCTTCAGGTTGCCCTGCGACACCACTGTGGGCTGGTGCTCCAGGGTCAGCTAAGCACGAAGAGCATACCTATAACATAGGTCGTCATTGGAGTATATATTCTACATTATAATAATTAAATAAGGGTACAGAGAAGATACCCCCAAGTACAGCAGTGTTTCGTACATCAATCAATGTTACCAATAAAATATAATATTTTAATTTGTTCTTGTGAGCACTATCATAATACACAAAACATCCAGCAAAATTCCAGTCGGATTGGTTAGATAATTTTGAGCTCATCGTTTTCATATTTTGCTGGATGTTTTGTGTATTATGATAGTGCTCATAAGAACAAGTTAAAATATTATATTTTATTGGTACAACTAAATAGTGTAAGTGGCTATTAATCATTCTACATTTAGCTTTATGCCAATTTGTTTTGATTCACATTTTGTTTACACGTCTTCAACATCTGTCTATCCTATATTTACAAAGGGGAGGATACTTATTGATGAAATAATTTTAGAATACTTTTAAAATTAAATTATATATGTTTTTTGCAGATACGATATATGATTTTTAGTTCCTAGTTAGTGGCTTTGTTCCTTTTCCAATCACCGACGTTATACTTACACTGCTTATTAATATACCCTAATTTAAGAAATGTACATAAACAAAGTTTTCTGTCATGATTATACTTGCAATATACATTAGATTTCATTGTTTGATAATGTATGTAGAAATAAATTATTTATAGGCAATGAGAAGATGATTCCACTTAAAGACAATCAAGATGTGGCAACTTTCCTTGTCACAAAACACTCTTGGAAAGGGAAGTACAAAAGAGTTTTTTCTATTGGAACTCATGGTATCACTACATATAATCCTGATCGTTTGGAGGTGACAAACAAATGGCTATATGCTGATGTGGTTACTGTTGCCTCAACAAAGAATGCTAATCTTGACTTCACACTGGTCATGAAAAAAGACAAGAAAGTGGATTCAATGAGGTTTTCATCTGAGCATAAATGTCTAATTTTGACAGAAGCTTTTAAATACAGACACCTATTTGCTGATAAACCTAAAGATATTTTTGTAAGTATTATTAAAATTGTCAGCCCTTAATTAAAGTTTGTGTGTTTTTTACTTCAACTTTTTCAATTAAAATAATGTAGTGTTTAATTGTCAATAGTTATTTGTTATAAATGTTCACTACAATTTGCTTAGGAAGAGAAAAGTTAAAAATGTACAGTTATTCTAGATTGTAAATAAGTACCGTGTATTTCAGAGGTATCAATCCTACAAACACCATTGGAGTGGTACAAGGCTACCAATAGTTCTAGAAGTTGGTCCATGCTCTCTAGAACAGCTTGATCCATCCACACACACACTTCTAGCAAGCTATCCTTATTGTGACATACAAGGCATTCTCCCAGTGAGAGATATACCTGGTGGATTTGTATTAGCTGTGGGAGGCTATAGTCGGTTGCATCTCTTTTCAAATTCCATGGAACACCATGTTATAATCAACAAGATGCTTGAAATGGCTAACCTCACATTAAGCATAAGTATCAAAGTATTGACAGCCACTATCACAGTAGATGACTATCACAACCAACGCTTTGGTAAATATAGGTAAAAAAAAATTCATTACTTTAGAATATTTTAAAGTGTGAGATATATTAATATAATATATGGTATTGTCCTGTTATCTAAATGTATTGTGTATCAGATAACATTACTTAATTACTAATAACTGATTAGTGATATTGCCTAATAAAAAAAAATAATGTACTATATAAAATGCACTTTATTCGCAATATTGTATTTACTCCACTAAACAGTATAATTCCTATTAAAAGTTATGAGGATGATTTGAATGACCTTCACCCTATAAACAGTAATTTATCTCAGTCTTATCATTTCAATTGTAATGTATATATAACATAAATTAGTTATTGTGGACATGTGGATGGCATGTTTAATTTAAAAAAAATGTTATGAAAGGTTTTCCTTATATATACTATTTAATATATTGATTCAAATTTAAATTTGCACTATTTCATTTAAAAAGTATTGATGAAAAAATATTTTGAGTGACACTAAAATTCATTATCTCAACCTTTCGATGGTCCACTGTTGAGCCAGGTCTCCTCTTCAGAATGGGGAAGGAGTAAGCCCATAGTCCACCACGCTGGCCGCATGCGGGTTGGGAGACTTCACACGCCTTTGAAAACTTTAGAGAACTCTCAGAAGTGCAGGTTTCCTCACGATGTTTTGCTTCACCGTTATAGCAAGTGACATTTAATTTCTTAAAACACACATAACACTGAAAAGTCAGAGGTGTGTGCCCGTGAGTAGGATCGTACTCAGACCTCCCGAGTCTTAACCACTGTGCTATCACTGCTTGTATATGTATATTAAACATACATTGTTGAAATAAAAAAAGAGTGACATTATGTTGTAATTTTTTTGCAATTCCTCCTTAGTGATATGCCTACCACTATCGGTTAGCAACGTAAATACAATCGATTACCGATTTTTATTTTTAAAATTGACATTTGCACCTGTCTGCCTGTAATCTCTGAAATTGACGAAAAACTAAGTGTATGTATATAGGTTATGTAGTTTACCATGGTCCTATATATCATACGGTCTTGGTACGTGTCCGGCGTACCATAACTGGCACGTATCATCATTTCTCAAGATAGCCACAAAGACGGATCACGTCACATCTCTGAATAGAGGATATTCATGTCAGAGGCTGTTTCTGTTTTGAATGAAATTGTCTAGATATTGTTCTGACCATGTATCAACAACAGTTTCATTTTTTGATTGTGATTGGTAGTTTGAGGGTAAGGTATATATTAATTAACCATTATCGCTCGCTCATAACATACTACAACATACAACGTAAAATAAGATGTTATGTTATATAAATTTATAAATAGGTTTTAGGAATATTTTAAATAATTTATATTAAATTTTTAATTTTTATTTATTTTTATCAGAATTCTTGGTCTTTTTTAAAACTCTTTTTAAATTATAAAACTTCATTTAATGGGTTCAAGGGAAAGCATGACCCTCGTAATACGAGTTTTCTCAGTACGAGGGTCAAAGCTCCTGTAAATTTATATGAGAAATGTGCTTTAATTGTAGCAAAAATTTTAACTTTTTTCTACACATGTAATTTTGAAATTAATAAAATTATTATACTACTGTCCCTATAGATCTAAGGCTATTGTTGCCAACGTAGAGCTTATCCCCCAGATTTAGGATATAAATCTATTTTTGACTTATTAAAGATAAAATTGAAGTGGCGAATTTTTTTAATCACAAAACTTTCATTATGTAAATTTACATAGTATATATTGCTAATACAATGTATAGAATATTTAATTCAAGTTTTAGGGGCAAATATTTTTGATAGTTGGCAACTGTGTCTGAAACCATCTACCAAGTGGTCTCATATGGTTTATCATCGTTTTACGTTTAAAGTTGTGAATTGAGATGTCGAACTATAATAATAATTTAGTAATAGAACAATCACATTTGGAAAGGGTTAAACATATTCAAAGTTAAATCTATTTTTTAATTTAATTAACCCAGAATAAACAATAAGATTTTGGGTGGTTCCGATTTGCGGCTAAAGAACTTGTAAGCAATATTAGTGTCAATTCAAATCCATAATTATGCCATACATTATACAATGCTGCTATACCTCGTTCTTATCGACGCCTTCACCGAATAAGACCATTAAGTCACTTTACTGGATTTTTTAATTGCATTTTTGTAAACTACATACACGATCTCCCATATTTTTCCAACATTTAATAGCAATTAAAAAAATATTTTTATTCCATGGAAACAAAATGATGCTTACTCGAATAAACTCCTTACCAAAAATATCATCAATAGGCATCAATCGAATCACTTTTTTAATAATAAAATCTTTTAACTTATTGCCCGAATAAAACCTTCAAGATATTGTAGAATTGTCAAATTACTCAAAATTTACAAAAATCCGTATTCTTCTTTCACGATAAATGACTATTAGGTACATCGTAGATATATAGTATCTACTAATCAGTGATTATTACCTCCAATATTAGCGAATACATACAGACGCATACATAAAGAGTAGATAAAAGTAACCAAGAATATTACTCTGTGGTAATATTTTCTACTTCGAGTTTCATCCTAAATTAGCTTTCATTTGATATTCTTATTAGGATAAGTTAATATAAAGCGTTTATGCTTTTTAGTTTTCCTGTAAAATTAGTGTTTTCCGATTACTGTTTTATTCAGTGGATGCATCGTTATTATCTCTTTATTTTCAAAATCCAAATGCGAGTTCCCAATTTTAATATTCTTTCAAAAATATTTTTGTTCCGCGATGTCACATTTCTACATTTTGGCGGCAACACACTGATTGATCAAAGCATAACGCGCGTCAGCTAGGCGAATAGGTGTCATTGGCGAAACAGATACGAACTAATGTTGCCACTACATTAAATATTTTATTGCCATTGTTACCATACTGCAAAATATAATCATGACAATAGCAAATCTTGACGTTATAAGATTAAAACCATATTAATATAAAATATTTGAATAGATCTTACATTCTGCTAATGTTTTTGGCAATAAAATTGACAGCTAAACGACAACTATATTATGTCATCATAATATTATTATGATACTCATAAAATGGGAGCCTAGTCATCAGACCTTTTCGGCATGATGTCACGTAAATAGCAAGGAGTAGCGAAATTGAGAGCAATTTAAATATAAGCATTTTTGTTCTTTATAAGATTAGGCGAATATTGCACATACTACCATGAACTTGTAATTTTGCTCTACTATATATAATTCCTCCTCCACAGACAAGTTATGAGATGAATCATGGAGGAAATTGTTTTTTTTTAACGATACGGTTCTCACAAAATTTGTAATTTATTTAATGTATGCGAAATGAATATACCTTCATTTTAACACAGATTTATATTAGTCTTTAAGGTAGTAGTAAAAAAGTCTTTTATGTTTATTGTGTACCAATGTTTGTACTAACAATAACTGAAAAATAAAATAATATATAATTTGGTGCAAGCATTCTGAAGCTTTCACATAGACGCGATATATTTTTATTATATAATTATATAATATATATTTTTATTATATAATATAGTATTACTGTATAAAATACTAAACAATATCAATAATAGTGTGCGTATGGAATAAGCCTAATCTCTAAATCCATAGACGATATTATAGAAGTATAGAGTGATGTTGTATGTCTCTGTGAGTCTGTAGTATGTTGTCATTCATTAATGTCAAAGTGACATTACAACTTTGTAAAATCATCGCGTCCAAGCGGAAAAGAGCCGGAGAAGGATTTTAGTTAAAATCTATATTTTATTAAACTTTGAACAATGGTAAGTTAAACTGTTACTATTGATCTATTATTAAGTAGTAGCTTCCATAATTTCTTACAGCCAAATTCAATGAACTTCGAAAAATGCACGGTCATGAACTTGCAGGATTTGATGTTTTATAGAAATAACCAATAATATGAAAAGTATTAAGTTTATTTGAATATCACAGTAATATAACTCCATATACAATAAATATAATGTGTAATAATAGGTATAACCAAAAATTTTTTCGTTGTTGGTAATTAGTTTATAGCTTAAGATAAAGTTAAATAACACAATACCAGCCCTGTGCGTTTTCAAAAGTCAATTCAAGCATTTCTCTGCGGTAATATGTTACCTATGTCCTTTTTTAAGATTTATCATATCTCAGCATCAATTCTTATCAAAACTGGTCCAGTCGCTTAGGTGTAAAAATTTTACAGACACTCAGACTTGCTGTCCCATTATTTAATTGGGATTGTAGTAACTGGATCATCAGTCCAATTCTCATTCAAATAATCTTTCTTGGTGTTTTAGTTCCGCAATCAATATGACAGTGATGTCACAGTATGGAGCCCCCAAGGCCGTCTCCACCAAGTGGAATATGCCATGGAAGCTGTGAAATTAGGTTCGGCAACAGTAGCTTTGAAGAACAAGCAGTTTGCTGTATTGATAGCTCTGAAGAGAGCAGTCAGTGAGTTATCAGCTTATCAAAAGAAGATTATACCTATTGATGAACATATTGGCATTTCTATCTCGGGATTAACAGCTGATGCTAGAATGCTAAGGTAAAATATGTCAAAATACATTTGACATTTTTAAAATTTATTTTTTATAGCTAAAGTATCTGCTTTTCAAACCTTTAAAGTCCATAGGGAAACATGTTTACCATAATTTTTTTTATCAAATCAATCAATGAATGATATTTATTACAGTTTTCTGGCCAGAATTCTGAATATATTTAATCAAGTAACATAATATTTACAATCATATACAGAACATAATTCTTTACATAGTTGTATATGTGTGATAATCAATATTAGTTTTGTACATTTTCAGTCGTTTCATGCGTACTGAGTGCTTGAACCATCGCTACTCACATGATGCTCCCATGCCTGTTGGAAGACTTATTGGGTTAGTCGGTAATAAGATGCAAATCTGCACTCAGAGATACGACAAACGGCCTCTAGGTGTCGGTTTATTGGTTGCTGGTTATGATGTAAGTCTGGAAATCTATGTAATCTGTCAAATTTCTTTTCACATAGAATGGCAAATTTATTTTATATTTGTATGATTGACAATGAATAGGATTTATATGATTCAAAATTATCAAAAAGATCTTTTAAACCAAATTGAGGTGAATTTTTAAAGAAAGGAATTTAGATTTTAGGACATGTGGCTGTGGTTCCACCAGAGGGAGGTATTTGTCTAGGACATATCAAGTTAATTTGATATTTTCTTTGATTCTGTTATTCTCTTCAATTTTTGGTGGAAATGGAAACTCCATTGCATTCAGCTTGTAAAATAAAAATTTATATTTAGTCAGTAAAAAAATTTAAAGTTGTTCATGTCTTTTGTCTTTAAATTTTTTTTAATCTATTCATTACAAAGCATCAAATGTTATGCCCTATAATAATCTTATTACAATCTATAAATTTTGTTTTTACCTACTACCTACTTACCTATGATTGTGTCTATTAACACTTTCTTAGCGTCTCTATTATTCTCTTAATAGTCAAATGAGTATTAAATATGAGAATAATATTTAAAATTGGATAGTTATTAAAAAAAGGCTCAATAACATATTTTCCTGTGATCATTGAAGGGTAAAAATAGTAAAGTAAAAAACAAAATTACATACAACATACTTTATTATAAGTGAAGTGATAATTATTAAGCTTAGTCAACTATTAGCAATTAAGTTTACTAAATAATCTTTTCTCAGGATCAAGGTCCTCACATCTACCAAACATGTCCATCAGCTAACTTCTTTGACTGCCGCGCTATGGCCATTGGTGCTAGATCACAGTCTGCAAGAACTTACCTAGAGAAGCATCTCAATACATTTGCTGATTGTGATCTCAATGATTTAGTGGCTCATGGTCTACGAGCTTTGAGGGATACTCTGCCTAATGAAGTTGATCTTAATACAAAGGTAGGTTCAAATTATATTACTTATATTATAAACATGATAGTTTCATAGAGTTTTTTATAACCTGGATTAACACATAGGCTACTTTCTATCCTGGAAAAAAGAGAGTTCAGGTATTCTGCGGGATATAACAATAATATATATTTACTGTTTTATAGTATCCCTGATTTTTTTTATTAGCAGTGGGATATTGAAACTTCAATTTTCATTGATAAATCTCAGTATTATTTATATATTAACTTATATATTCAGACAGCAATCATCCTAATCAAATAAATCAGTACTAACATCATTTTTGTTAGTACTGATTTATTTGATTAGTTAATGTTAAATTTAATTTTTAAAAATTATTAATAAAATGCTAGATATTGTGTCATAAGTTCATACTACCCTTTGGGTTTAACGGTTTTACATAATGTAATAGTTACAACTTTCTATGTTTGGTGACTGGAAGTAGTGAATCTTGATGGCTAAGACATCGGAAACAAAATCGAATTTCGAAAAATTGTGGTATCGTACAAATTGTTGGTAATTTTTTGTGTTCTTTACAGAATGTGTCAATCGCAATTGTGGGACCTAAAACTCCTCTACATGTAAGTGAAGAGGCAGAGCTAACTCGTTACTTGTCCCTTGTTGAGGGTGAAGAGAGACGTGGCGGAGGAACTGCTACTGGAGATGCAGCAGCTGACGCGGGGGACGAAAGAGACCCAGCTGCACCACAGGTAGGGGGTCAATAATTTATAATAATGAGTGACAAAACATTACATACAGATAATATAACCTCAGTATACTATTTAGAAGTTGTGGAATGCATTAATGTAACAGAAGGCATAAATTCTCCCAAGTCTTCATCATCCATGGCCACATCAGCCAAAGTTGTTCTTTTATCTCTATCTGGCATTATAATAGTTTCAGGTAAATCATCAAGATCTGACACGTATGCCCATTTTTCGTATAAATTCAATGCTAATGATTTAAGATCATTACTTGGTAGTGTTTGAATGTCCACAGTGAGAAATTTTTCTTCTACAGACGATCTTATGACGCGCTGAGCACTTTTCTCATCAAATAATTCATTTCTTGCCTTTGCATCTAACGCCATTCGTAAAAACATAGTCCATCTTGGAGTATAATAATAGTGAAACAACTCTGCCCATTGTTTGCAAGCATAATCTGTTATTTCACCATTTGGTCCCCATAAAGTAATCTGATTACGAGCATTCATTTCGTACACGTATCTCTCCTCTAATGTTGACGCCAGAGATTTTGCATTTTGTAACCAATTTCCTATGGTAAAATCATTATTTGCTGCTAATAATAATTCCATGTCGTTCATTGCGTCTAGAAAACGATTTATTGAAAAATTAAATACCATACTGTTTGAGAATCTGTCTACTTTTAAATTCATATATAGCTGTTCGGTTCTATATTGCAACGCCTGTCTGGTCACGTCGACTAAGTCGTGTTGGAAACCGTCCGAATTGCAAACATCATTCTCGATAAAGGCAAGCGTTTTTAACGCCTCAAATAAATCGTAGCTTTTATACCACGCCCAAGGTTTTATGTTGAAACTAGGACGACGTGTTACTACATACTTACCCCGAATTTTATTAAGTCCATTAAAATTGTACACGCTCTTTAATAAATACCTCCAAGCTCTAGAAGTAACGTTGCATCCATATCTTCGTTCAGCGTAGTCGCTGACCCAGGCGTCTAAATCTTTCACAGGCTCCTGACGCCATCCGGATTCTGACATTAAATCGTAAACCACATAATTTTGGTTAATTCCTTCAGGAGTGAGGCCAATTCCAATCATTGTGCTGTTTGCTTTATTCCTTGTGTCGTACACATCCTTATTTATGGTCATCATGTTCCCAAACATTCCTAAGGTGCCACCAAAATTGTGTAGCATGCACCAAATGAAAGGTTGACCATAGTACATCTTGTATAAATCATATTGTGGCCATTGCTCCGATTGTAAATCAAGCAAGAGCATTCTTCCATTAGGAACAGATGTTATAAACGCCTCTACTCTTTTGAGGGGCCACAAAATAGGGTTGTGAACAAACATCCAGTTTTGAAGAAGCCAAACTGCATCTTTGTCAAATTCCGTTAAAGTTGAGTATATAGTTTTAGCAGTTTCTACCACCAGAGATGTCGACCAGGGTTCAACTTTAATTTCATTGAAAGGATCTGCTGTATAAATATGGCCGGTGCCCGTCTCTGCCGTGATTTCATTAAGGAACATTTTGCCGATATTTTTGAATGGTGTTGTATCTTTTGGATCTATAAATAAATTACAGCAATATTCGTCACTAAACTTATTCCAATTGTTCACTTTGTAATAACTAATATTAGGAAATATTCTTTCAAATGCTCTAGGCACGTGTCCGTTAAAAGCTGGTAACACCGGCACCATACCGAGATGAAACATGTAATCCAGAACATTATCTTGGATTTGTTTTTGCTTTGTGTGCCAAGATTTGGGTAATGGACCTCCCCATCCGTGGACATTACCCATTCGTAGCCAGGCAAGAAATGCAGGTCCTGTAAAGTGTTCATTGATCTCATCTTCGGTCAAGCCCAATCGTTTGTAAATCTTAGCCCAGGCCGCTTCTTGGGCAATGGGAGCTAGGATTAAGTTAAATCCGTTAAAAGCCATCCATTCCACATGTTTTTCCCATTGACCTTCATCCCACCACACAAAGCTGTAGGATGCGGTGCACACATTTTGGTAGTAACGGAATCTATCATTAGCTATTACCGTTTCGTCGACTTCGGGCAATGGACTAGGTATCTCCACACGTTGGACTTGCCACGCAATTTGACTCTTGCAGTACTTCTTTAGATAATAATTAAATCCCCACAAAGCTGCTACACCTGAACTGGCTCGAATTTGAAGTTGTCCATTAACAGTGCGAAGAGAGAACACATCTTTGTGATTATTGAATAACATCGGGTTCACATTCACTGTCACTGAACTGAGGTACTTGTTGATTATTCCTGTTGCGACCTGTTGTTGTTGCTCGGGTGTTGTTTTGGTTTGTAGTTTTACTGGGTCTAAAAAGTCTAGATTTAGACATAGAATGCCCGTAACTGAGGTTAGGAAGATGAATATGTACTTCATTGTACGACGTTGAGTGCACAAGTGATAGACCGGGTCTTCCGTAATTGACTGTTGACCTTTTGATAAAAGATAATCTGTCAATAAGGAATGTGTTCAGACACTTGTGTGTTTGTGTACTAATAGAGTTGAATGAGTTATTGAGATATGTTATCGGATTATTTAATGTATATATAATTGTGACTGTTTGGAAAAAAGTCAAATTAAATTAAATAAAATTGGGGTGCCTGTTTGTAATATTGAAATAACCGTTTTTTAATAAGTTTATTTGGATGTAAATATGATATATATAACAAAACAACGGTTATAAATTTTTTGTCCGTTTGTTTTTTTCGGTTAATCTCTGAAATGTCACGACCAATGAACGAGACTTTCACTGGCATAAAGTTGATGTTATAAGGAGCAACTTAGGCAATTAAAAAAAGCACAAAGGCGCCTCAGCGAGAGCGGGTCAGCTAGTCAACTATTTTACACACAATTTTTAAAAACTGATTTATGTCGGTATGTTTGGATATGCACATTCATACATATTAGACTAGTAAAACTCTATTCCTGTCGTATTTACCTTAAAATCTTCTAATATACACATCAGATTTTAACGCGGTTTTCACTATTATACTATTTGATTCTTGAGGAAGGCTTATTATACTACAGAATACATAAGATGCAGGGACGGGTCGCTAGTATTTAAAACAAAAACAATCGACATAAATTACAGACCAATCTTTCGAGAAATTCGAATGTCAATATTATTAGTTTTATGAAATTTTTATAATAAAAATATAAATAGAAAAAGTCAAAAATATAATTGTTATTAGTAAATTAATAATTAATTTGACCCCGACGTGATTTGAACACGCAACCTTCTGATCTGGAGTCAGACGCGCTACCGTTGCGCCACGGAGTCGTTGTCT
>JAOPUB010117526.1:0-12190 GCA_027564055.1 Neptis clinioides
GTGGGTCACTCAAATGATAAATCTAAATTTTCCGCAACAAATTTCGGATTTTGCTCCGATTTTAGTTGGTCAGGCACACATAAAACCTGATTCACCTCACAGTTTCAGATACGTTTTTCTTGTTTCTATATCATCTATCTTATATATTCCTTCATTAGATTAAGACGAGAAGGTTACATTTGTATGGTCTAGTGACACGAAATATTTTGTTATGTATGTTTTAACTATTAATTAAACTTTACTGTCAGACGATTTATAACTTCGGACGGTTTGTATTTAAAACCACAAGACAGCTCCACAACGTCCACAAATAATACTTTAAAAACGTGTAGCGAGATGTTACAGTACAAATAACGAAGTTAAGAAAATAACAATAAAATTAAGTAAATCAAAACCGTTAAAACTAAAATATTACTCCTGAATTTATTAGAAAAAGTTAGCTATTATACATAAAGAGGGTGCTCTTTAGGGCGAGTGGTCCGATGCGGAGGGTTCGTCAGATTCTCTCCACTTGGACACGTTACAACCGCTCTTGATCGTTGAGCGCAAACTAGATTGCGTCTTTAGTGCAAAATAATCCATCGTAAGATAATTTTTCAGTCTATGTTCAAAAAATGTAATGCAAAAAAGTTTTAGTAAGTTGAAGTACCTAAATTTTATGAAAGAACGTTTTATTAGACATAGAAAGAAATTCTTTAATTAAATTTTTAGTTTTTAGTATCCTGTAAGTTTTTTGAGATTAATAAAGTATGAATTCTTGTTGCATTGAAATACATTATAAAAATGGTGTAATTTTGTACCTAATCATTGTCATCATTTAACTATTCGTTTCAAAAGGGAAATGACTAATAATAATTACATATATCTCTAAAAGAAATATAGATCTGCTACTAGTTATCTCGTTTATGACAATCATTTCTACAAAATATACTCTATAATAAGTAAGATGTATTTGTACTTAATACTTATATACCAACTTGAGCTCAATAATATTTTCTTAATTATTCATACAATTACTTATTGGATATGTTTTATTTGAATTGAGTTATAATAACAAATTGCCGAACTAAATTAATAAAAAACATATTTATGTGAGAATAATTTTGGCAACGTAGGACTCTTGTGACTCTCATATAAGACTTCTAAGACCCCTTCCTATTCCAATGTTTTCTTTCCAAGATATTTCAGTTTTGCAAAATAACGGTGGGCAATATAAGATATCAAAAATTTATAGCTAGCTAAACTAGCCAAACTGTTCTTGGTTCCTTAAGTGACTCTTTATAACATCAGTAGTCTGACAGTGAAAGCCCCGTTAAAAATCAGTTCAACAGTTTCAGAAATTAGTCAGAACAAACATTTAGAATAAGTACCTATGCATTTAGTGGAAAGCTGTTCTATTCTTCATAATTTAGATGTTTATAAAGTTAGTTGAAATTAAGTTTTTTTTTTATATCTTATCTTCACATAAAGTTTGTATAATAAGTAGATGTAAGAATTGGACTAAAAAAATTAACATGATTAACAATTTAATTCCTTAAAACACAAATAAAATTGTCTCATTCAGGGTCATGGGATGACTGAAAGAGCTTTAATCAATTGCAACAAATCATAAACTCTTAATTTGCATATATATTAGCAAATTTTAGAAGGTCATTTATGATATACTTCATATAAGCATTTTTAAAATGATTTGCTGATTTATAAAAACAATTGTATCAATCTATAAGGTGTGTTTATTTCGATAAGTTTAAAGAATTTATAAATTAAGAATTAATATTTAGTTTATAAATATAAAATGAAGACAACTTTGATAGTTAGAAATTATTCATAATATGAGTGCTTATGACGGTCACTATTATCATCATCAATTTAGACAGTAATTAACCAGTAAAAAATTGTCATAAATACTTAGTTATTTCAAATTTTTCCATCATATAACAGGAAAACATATTTTTCTTATATTTTCATTTATAATAATGATACTTAATAGAAATAGTTAAAATATATTTTAGATTGAATCAGACAATTTCATATAAATTTGGTCCACAGGTTAATTATCATTTATATTTGAATTATATTTACATTGAGAATTATTTCAATAAATTGGTTTTCAAAAACTTTACAGAAAAATCATTGATTGATTTAGTTGATAGATCATTGATGATCTTGCTCAGACAGTTTATCAGATGGTTAGACAAAGACAACTTTTCATATTATTCTCCACAAATGAACTTTAAAACTTTTTTGAGGGTTAAGTAAATACATATTATTATATAGTTTTGACTTCTTTGTAATAAATTGTTATTTTTTAATAACAAATAATTATTTTTACGTAAACCGATACTATACGAGTAATTTGTTAATAAATGTATTTAATAAATTTAATTACTTACTACTACATTTGGCTGATGCATAAAAACGATGATTTAAAATGTAAGAAAATAGTTTCTGTACATAATTCAAAACAATACAATTGTTTGTATATATTTGATAATTAGTTCTTACTTCAAAATCAAAGTGTTTTGACCCATATTGGCTTTCAATTTTATCTATAAAATTAAAAGAAGATCGCAATGTTGTAACTAAGATATTGTCACATTTTCCACTTATTTTAAGATATTATAATCAGATATGCATAGAAAATAAATAGAATACCCATACTGACCTTAAAACAGAGTCACGTTTTCACCACCTCGGTGTGATCCGGTTTGCCACATCAGTGCCAATTTGAACCACATATTATATTTTAAACGAACAAACACAAGCTTCCACTTTTCTATAATCTTAAGTAATATATATTTTTTTTATTTAAAATAAATTTTACATTCGTTTCACAGTACACCCACAAATAGCCCGACACAAACACCATCCGGAAGCCCGTTCCCGAGACACACTCACAAAACGTCAATAATCCGGGCGAGCGGCGAGCTGTACTGACTGCTGGCTGAAATAGCCAACATACGCGGAAAAAAATATAAACTGTACTTATTACAGTAAATGAGACACTAATGTCATTCAAAATATTTTAATTATTTAGGCCATTAAATGTTCCATTCACTTCTCATTATGTCCAAATTCTACTTTTTCGTGTTTAAAGCCAATTTCCTTGAGTCTTTCAAAAGTTTGGTTCATGGGTTCATTACTGATACGTAGGGTTGCCATCTTAAAGTATCGATATTGAAAAATATTATTAGAAAAATGTTCTCGTACAAAAAATACTGAAATAAATCGTTTCAGTCTAAAAATAATAGTGATAAAATGTTTCAAAATTATAAACACAAAGGCAAGTTACATCATTTATACATAATTCAGGTAGTTCTAAACCGAAAAAAGGTATATGATTAAAAAATTAAATAATATGAATCCATAAAAAAACAAAAATAAAATATAAGAGTTATAAAAATTTACACTGTCAATTTAAAAGGTTTTTTTCAACATACATTTCGGCATGTGTTTTTCATCTACTAGAAACACTAAATATGCCATAAAAATCGTAGATTATATCATTGACCTATATCAATCACTTTGAATTTTGGCGCTGAAAGTAAACATGAATCAATTTTTTTAGAGCAATAGGTATTTCAGTTGTATTTAAATGTCTATTTCATGACATTTTAAAAATCTAGCTGTTTACAAATTTAACATAACTAGCGCCCAACCCGCGCTTCGGGTATTTAAATTTGAATTCTCATCTCATCAATACAATGTAGGCATTGTCAATCAGAATGAGTGTAATTCAACTTAACGAACCGAACTACCAATTTATTCATTTAAAAAACCGTGGCATGTATCAACACTGCATCGCCTCTCTTCGTCAAAAATTTTGTAGTAGTTTTTTCTCATAAACTTTTGGAAATTGGTGCTATATGAACAAAATGGCGATGACTTATTGATTTCAAAGTATGGCAACACTACAGCACCTAGATAACACGGAAATAGTGTAGCTTCCTATCAGAGACAGAATTTTTAAAATTGGAGCAGTAGGAACAAAATGGCGGTCATATATTGATTTCACAGTATAGCAAAACTGCACCACCTAGATAACGTGGGAATAGAGTAGCTTCCTGATACTGTTCGTTCGATTCACAACACTCATCCACATATCACTAATTTTTTATTTTAGTAGTATTAGTAGGCATACAGATCATAGCTTTAGTTTAAATACCCGAAGCGAAGCGCGGGCGGGTCCGCTAGTCATATGGCAACACCATAACGCTAATATTACCCGGAAAGGACGTAGTTTTCGATCGGCGAAAGAATTATCAAAATCGGTCCAGTAGTTTCAGAGTATATTCGCATCAAACAAACAAGTCTCCTATTTATTTAATAGTGTGGATGTGGATAAGAGATTGTCATATTATCACATATATCTTTACTTACCATTTCAACAAAATAATTATTTTTATTAAAATACTTTTATGACACTGAATAAATATTATAAATAAAATAAAAATATCAGTTTTTTTTTTCTATATTTATATAATCGTACAACATTTTTTCTTTCTCTGCCAGCGAGATGCCATGGAGCGTTGCTTATATGCCTTACGAATACGTTTTCTATGAGTTTTATTTGTCCGCTTATTACTCATTCTGGAATCCTTTGATTGTACCCTCGCACACTCACAAGGTGATCCTACGCGGCTGACAGTATCCATAGCGCTTGGACACTTGCTTTTACTCTTAGCGCATTTCTTGTAACATTTATCTGGCTCGGCACAGGGCGCCGGTCTCGGTCTATGTTTGTGAACGCTACATGTTGGTTCTGATACACAAGGTTTAAGGCTTTTTGTTGAGTATACAGCTGAAATATAACATTTATTACATATAAAGAAAATAATACAATAAATATAGTAGTATACAAGTATAACACAACTTTTGCTCAGGTAAGGATTTTCATTGCCGGTAGTTTATCAGCTGAACTATCCGTAGGTAAATTAGTTATTGAATTACAGCACAATTTAATAAAAATAATTCCGAAATAAAACAAGTATTGAGGAAATGATTATAATTTATTTTTTCCGTGTTTTATGGGTTAATTTCATACCATTATTTCTAACAATATTAAAAATCCTTTTGTAATAAGCTAGAAATATTTCTGGGTTTATTATAATAGTCCATACTTTAGAGAATTTCACAACATTTTTTAGGTCTCTTTAGTCTTCCTCTGTGTCCTTTACCGGCACAACACTCAGTTTTCGATCTTTTACTACCTTTTTTTCTTGTATAATCTATATAGCTATTACTTCCTTTTAGGCTATCCTGTTTCCGCATTTTCGCCTCTTTTGATTTTTGTTTCAGAAATTTTTCGACTGATTTAACATTTCTAGGATCAGAAGTTTTGGTCTTGAATTTGCCACAGCTACCACATGGTGACTTAGATTTCGTTGCCATAATCGACACGGCGCTGCTGCAAGGTCTTATACCTTTCGAAATGGTTTTTTTCAAGCATTTTTCTGGATTTTGACAGGGTGGTGCAGTAGGATGACATCTTCCTGGCGTACACGATGCTGGTGGCGTGCAGGGAGGATGAATTGACGGAGCCATCAGCAAAGATTCTTCTCTACGAAAGAAAATAATGGTTGAATAGGGTGATAATGTTAAATACCAATTACATTAGAATATTTGTCTGCCACTCAATTGGTAATAATAAATTTTTAAAGACTTACCAACCTTCTTAATAACTTTCTCACTATAAATGTTACCGATATATGTACAATATGTCCGTAAGTTGTTAATTTACAAAAAAGATAATTTCTAAGTGTAGATCTTAAGTATCTAGATAATAAGTATGGTAAATACTTACAATATTTATTCATGTTTCTTCAGGAATAGTGACCTTAAACTAAAGTGAAAGAAACATTTTTAGTCTTTAAATTTTTAAAAGAACAAAATAGCCCCGCGATACAACTTTGTACAAAAGTTCAATGCCTATTAAATATTTTACATAGCAATAATGATCTGGTATTGAACTTTTGTAGATTTCATTTGAGTGGCAGATGGAAAACGTTTCAAAATAGAATAATGTTCTACTTTACAGGCTTTTGTACAAAGCTGATCATTATAATTAGCTACCGGAAATCCTTTCATGACTTACTTACCCATAATATAAAGAAGTCAGAATGTATTCATTTACTTCATGTCTAAAAATTAATTTTTATATACTTTATTTTTACAATAACTGGAATTTTGCATGACTGACAGATTTGTAAATTTATCTTCTTTTTTCAATAGTGACATTTAGAAAACTTCTTTTATTTCCATAGTGTATTAAAGGTTTATTTGCATTAAGGCCCTGTTTACACAACCGAGCCTTTATAAAAATAAATAATTGAGCAATGATTGAACCCATTATTTTACAGATTTTATTTTATATATTTTACTATTTCTTTTAGAATTTATATATATTTTACTACAAGTATTACTCAACAAGTAGGTATATTATTTTTTAATCGTATCTTGTCGCTTGGCCTTGAACATAACCCATACAGCAGAGTATAATTTTTAACAATAAAATAACATCTTTAACGGTAATGAATAAATAAAGTAAGAAGTAAGAGTTATTTTATATATTCATATAGATTTTAATCTAAATAAAAGAATACAGTACGAGAATACAATTTATTTCAACTAAATTATAATATATTTGACAATATACATTCAATAATTTACAAGTTAAAAATAAATATATTACATTAATACAACGATTAAAGGGAGTTTGGCGATGCAGTAAGGTAGTAAACAATTTAAAATACACTCAAAATAAATATAAAAAATCTTATCCAAACCACAGACGCCAATAATAGTAGGTTTGTAATATAGCACCTAATTTCATATCTAATCTATCCGTTTATCACCCAACCCCCAAACAAAAACGATAAACAAAACTGAGGCAGCAATTTTATTTTGAATGACTAAAAGTGCGTCCATAAATTACGTGAGGTGTTTTTTAAATTTTTTGCCCCTCCCTCCCCCTCTTGTGATTTTTCGACGTAGGTAGGTATATTTTTTTTGCTACAATCAGAAAAAAAAATTGCGTGATATTTGCCGAGACCCCGCTCTATCCAACGTAAAATTAGATGAGCAACAGCTTAAACATCTCACGTAATTTATGGACGCCCCCTAATGCACAAACAATTTCTTCAGAATTATATATAAGAGGCTTCATTCATAAAGCGATGACAGTTACAAGTATATAGAAAAGGAGTACGATATTATTACGAATGTTACTCCTTTGTTTTTCAACATAAATATCAATTTTCAGTAACTATATTTTACTTTTATTTAATTATATATAGAAACTATTAGATTCTCCTTCTGTAACAGAATCAAAATGAATAGAAAAGCCTCTTTATGCTTTGCATAATGGTATATATAAAATAGTACATAAGTTTTGTTACACAAATTAAATTTGATGAAGACACTATGTAGAAACTAACCAGGGGGCTTAATTTACAAGTTGAAGATTTATAGTATGTAAAGAGAAAATTGTGGTGCTGCCTTCTATACATCAATACTTGATTACATATCACAATAACTATTAAAGTTATAATAAATAATAACATTTAACAGTTAAATTTAGGAAAGATGATTTAAATAAAATTTTAAATACATAACAAGTTTACAATAATTTTCACACTTCCAAAGCACGAGAAGCTTAATATAGACAATACTTTTTGACATCTCTAACCTAGATAACTTTCAACTTTGGTGAATAATATATTTTTATTAAATATGTAATCTGGAATTGGAAAGCACTGCAATTAGCACTCAAGTGGAATGTAAAGCTAAGACTATAACACATTTTACCATAAACCCCTTTAATACTCCATATATATAAAAGAAATAAATTACTATAATATGTAATTTTCAGAATCAAAAAAATCAAATTTTAGATTGGTAACTAACTTAATTAAAATAAATAAAAAAATAGGTAAAACATTTCATTTTTTTTTTAAGTTAACTTTAGAGTATAAACTTATTATCCAACATTTAAAAAAATTCTTATTACAAAAAAAGGATTATCTAAAACCCTAAAATTACAAAACCCATGGGTTTGGATAAACCATGGTTTGGAGATAAAAAAGTACCTATTTTGTAATAAGCCGCGTAAGTTTATCAAAAACTGAGCAGCATTAGAGTAAAAAACCGGGATTTTAGTAATTGTGTCATGTACTAAAGAGGTTTATTAAATATTTAGTGACTTTAATATAAGCTTAGCTTATTTATGTTCTCTTGAGTCATACATAGGCATTTGATGCGGTTTCATGTGGTAGTGTGGACAGTGCATTAGTTGTCTTTCTTTGACGTAGATTCCTGATAGGTTGGTGGTTGATCCTAAAGTTTAAATATATTCATTAAAATCTAAAAAAAATTTATATGATGTTCATAAATATACATTTATTTTACTTTTTCCTAGTAAACCAACTGCGAGAGAAATGTGTACTTACAACCTTCTAAAAAGACTAAATATTATGAAAAATTTATTTTAAAAATGTATTTGAATCTCTTTTTCATAAAACTTAAGATGGAGTACTTTATTATGTTATTAAATAGAAAATTCAATTATTAGAAATAAAATTAACCAACCAATTGGACATTTGGAGAAACTTATCATTTAATTGTGAGTGGTTGCATATTAATAGATGACAACTTACGTTATATGGTGGGGGCACATATGCTGTTTGGGGCTTGTTGGGATCATAGTAGGCACTCTGAGCTGCCTCTGCTGCCTTGGCATCTGGAAATGTTATTTAATCTACTGCATAATGAACATCACTAAATGGGACTAAATATTGAAACTAGTTTAATGCTATATGATTATAGTGCTAATGGCTTGATCTAGATGAACATAGATATTCTAGCTACATAACAAAAAAAATGAAAAAAATATCGTGTTTACTCACACCTAAGCATTGATATGTAGACCATTTTTAATTTTACATAGGCACAAATATACATTCTTGTTAGTAAGACAAGGAAAAAAAAATTGTAAGAGTTAAATAAAATAATTGTTAATATGAAAATTTTAATATTTTATAGCTAAAAAAACCTGTTAAATGTTACAAAAATATAGTTTTATAAATTATTAACTTAGGTATATACAAATTGTAAATAATTTTTCTATTCCCATAAATTTTATGAATTATTAAAGTACACCATATTACATGTACATATATAGAATTCTTACTAGCAGTATAATCATATAAAATATTTGGATTAGCTTTTAAATACAGGCAGAGCCAAATGTTATTAAAGTTCACCAAAAACAATTTATTACCTACACTACCTTTAGTACAGAGGAATCCATTTAATAATAGTTATGTAACCTGCAAAATACGAATAACATTTTATTTAACTCTCAATAAAATATATCTTACCACTTGATGACATGCCGGTTGGCCCTGCCGCGAATCCTCCGGTTTATAATAGTCCTTCTTTCAATATCACTCTTAGTGATTTTTAATACATGTCTCACTTTGACTTGAAAGTTGTTTAATATCATAATGTTGCTGACATCTTCTTTTACAAACAGAAAGGAGAATTTTGCTTATTCTCTATTCTACAGTATAGCATGAGAACTAAATACTTTTTTTAAGAATTGAATTACATTTTTGAAAGACATAAAATATTAAAAGACCTATTATGTTACTTAACTCAAAATAATAAGCAACTTAAAACAAATTATCAGTTTAATAATATTTATTTTGTTTCAGGGATTTGGAAAGATGATAGTGATAATGTGTATATTGAGTGGTGTAAATATTTTTGCTTGGTTAAACAAACCTCAACCAGCCTGGTGGAGCTGGTGCCTTGAGAACAAACTTTATGCATGCATGATGATGTTCTTTATGGCTAATATGATAGAAGGTCAATTAGTGTCATCGGGTGCATTTGAAATATCTTTGGATAACATTCCTTTATGGTCCAAGCTGGAAACTGGTAGGATCCCGCAGCCTCCGGAATTGTTTCAAATTATCGAAAACACTTTACAGTTTTCAAAAATGGAAATGGCTAGTAATAATTTTGTCCAGTAAGTTATAAAAATATTATCAATAAAAATTTAAGTACTTTTCACTTCTTATTTTGTGTCATTAAACAATATACATTTATAAATTTTATGTATTGTATATTTTGGGTTCTTATCAATATTGAACTGTAAGTGTGGTTCATTTTCATTTGATTTTTTCAAAATATACAGCAAGTGACAGTGTCTTGTTTCATTTAATCAAAATAAATAATTTAACTTATATAATTAAGGTTTTGTTGATTGAAATTCAATATTTGTTCAATAATAGTAATACAATGTTTCTAAAGGAGAATAAAATAATCTAGTCTCATCATAATGACCTGTTTTACTATGTTGTGGTTATGTAAAATAAATGCTTTTAAGACCCGTTACAGATATACTTTTATTTATAATCTATAACTTCTTAAGAGATGCCTTGTCATTCAAGTTTCAACATACTTAAATATAAATATTGTCTTAATTCACAAGTGATATTGGGGACAGTTTTTTTACACAGATTATATATATATTATTATACAGCTGACTGGTTTATTTAACTATTGATTTGAATTGGCCTTCATGAACTACTATCACTCTAATACCAATAAGTGGAGCAATAATGAAAAAATCTGTTAAAAAATTGTGTGCTCCGTGTTAATGCTGATAAAGCAAAAAAAGTTAAGGCTCTTTAGAATTGTAATTAAAGTGAGAAATACTGCCATTGGATTGTGCCGTTGATAGATTCTGATATGCCTAAATTAAGGCTGACTATAAACTCACCGAGCCAGCTTAAGATATCAGGCACCATATTGATATCATGAATAATTCTTGTGTGATTGTCTTTTTATTTTGCTATAGGTACCCAAACGTGTAGAAAGAAAACACATTTTTTGTGGTTCATATTATTATTGATTGGAATACTTATGACAGTTGCGCGTGACACATTGGGCATGAATATCGCAAAACTAGCTCATGACGTTGGGCATTTGCTTCACATTTTTTGCAAGTCCAAATAGTATGTGGTCCTAAGAGAGGCCGACCGGAAACTGCACATCCAGGAAACTCTGTTGTACATCCAGGACAAGCCGCCATCCTTTAAAAATATCAATACTCAAATTAATCTATACATATTAATATAAATGTAACGTACAGAACGTCTGTAAATGGACGATTTTTCTGAAATTTTAATGCAGAAGATCATTATAACACCAGTTGTAGAAGCAATTTTTTTTCCGGAATTTTTGTTTGTCTGTATCTTTTTGTACGCGCATCACGCTATGACGCCTGGACAGATATGCATAAAATTTGGCATACAGTTATATAATAGGCCGATTTAAAAAATAGGATACTTTTTATCCCGGAGAAATGTATAGTTTCTGTGAGATAGAAACGTACTAATTACCATACCTACATAGGTCAGAATAATATTTTGTACACATATAGTTTGTAATCTGAGTAGTCACATGAGATACTAATTAACTCGTAAAATGACAGTTCCTGTGGGATAGAAGGGTACCCTAATAGATCGGAACGAAATATTAACATATATAATCTATGATCATAAAGCAAAATTTGTAGAGACTGAATGGCATTTAATTAAAGTTTAAACACATATATATGGAGAGTGAGACATTTTATAAGGAATGAATAATATGGCGGGTGGGAAACCATATGGATGAGTGAGGTTGTGCGATGAGAGAGTAAGTTTTCGGTAAATTGGAAGAGAATTGATATTCATGGACATCTTTGTTTAAATTATTAAACATTAAACAAAATCAGCGTTAACGAAGTCATGCAGGTTACCTAGTAAGAAATAAGCACGCAAAATAGTAAACATAACAAGGAATCCAGTAAATCCAGTTGTTTTTGAAATATTTGGGGCATTTCACGTCAAGCGTACAACTATTGCTGATCACGTTTTAATTTTTTTGTGAAGAATAAGTATATTTAAAGCTTAAATTCAAGTAAAATAAAAAAAAATATTCTTAATGTTCACTTCCGGTGTATACTTTATCGTTTGTTTTGCCAAAAAATTTATGATTTCATTTTTAGTAAATTTTTAAAAGCTCATAACTCAGCAATAAAGCATCATACGAAAAAAAATTAGTGTACACATCCACGTCTCCTAGAAGTATAACTGACCAGAATATAAACAAAATTCACGAACTCATTTTTTTTGGTTGT
>JAOPUB010117633.1:0-12190 GCA_027564055.1 Neptis clinioides
ATTTTAATAAATACATACTACACCATTGCATACTCGAATTCATAATTTTGAGATTAATAACGAAGTATTATATTTTGGAGTTTATCCCGCGGGATAATGATAAAATATATTTAATCTCGTAAGCGCCTTAATATTTTTGCTTAGCACGAATATATTGAGAAATATTTTTTTTATGATAAAAGTATTGTATGTGGTAAACTGCACCAGCGTGCGACCCGGGGCGGGTCGACAATAAGTTATAGGTATCTTGTTAGTGAAAATATCTAAAACCATACAAATCGATTTTTCTGAGCATTGTACCTGGTTTTGCATACATTTAAATAACATGAATTATAAAATGGTTGTTTACCTTATCCAGTAAAATCCTACAGAATTCTTAAGAGAAACACTCTTTATTCGTTAATCTTTTAATCTTTCGGTTAATTCTTAGAAGTACATATAATTCAGTTAACTTTTGAGCCTGCACCGCTTTATCTAATAATCTCTCCGACATCCAGGGGTTACTGGAAGAGATCTGTTATAAGAGATAAGCAATTTTATAGTGCAGTAAAAATCTATGAATTATTAGTTTATTTTTTCCCTTTGCTTATGTCAATTTTAATTATTTATATAAGTATTGTTTATGATTTTATATCAATAATATATATAATGGCGGACTCATATATATCATAGCTTGCGATAAGTAACGTAAAGTAGATTTAGAATGGATAGAAATGTAGTAGTAGTATGTATTACGGGTTTTAAATGCGATTTTCTCTACTCATAAGAAATAAGATTGTCGCTTTTTATTATCACAATGTGGTACGTTAGCCAATTTAAAAAAAAAGAACGAAACAGGAAATAAATATTCTTTATTATTTTATATTATATTATGTCAACTTCTTTTACCTTGATGTTTTTGAAATATTATTGACATCTCTTGGTTTAACATTTTATCTTGTAAACGGGACGAAAAACGTGTATACCATTAAGCTTTTTATCCTAGTATAATATCAAGAGAATGTCAACCCTCGTCGGTTTTCCTTAGTGTACTGTATCGAATATGTGCCCTTGGCCCTGGGGATCGTATTCATTACCTACGTGAAATTGAGCGGAAATAAAAAAGAACTGAAAAAGCTGATTAAAACGAAATATTTTTATTAGCTTGTTGTTGCAACATTAACACTCATTACCTCAGATATTAATAGCAGTGATAGCCCAGTGGTTAAGACTTAATGTCTTACTCGGGTGGTCCAAAATTGGATCCCACACTCGTGCACACACCTCTGACTATTCTGAAATATGTGAGTTTTAAGAAATTAAATATCACTTGCTATAAGGGTAAATGAAAACACCGTGAGAAAACCTACACTCGGGAGAGTTCCCTGCAGTTCTCAAAGGTGTGTGAGACCAGATATTACTTTTGGTTACCGGCTTAGTATATTTTAGCTACTGCTAAGAAAAATTTTAATTATGAATGAATGAATATGAATATTACCCAATGAAGTTATATAATTTTGGTCTTAATAAATAAAAACACTTAGAATTAATAAATAGATTTATACTATCGATAGTTATACTATTCAAAATTCATAATTTTATTAATTGTTCACCTTATTTACAAATAAAACAATTCGTTTACAAGCGAATCGAAATTAAATTTAAAGTTCAATTCCAACGTCCAAGTTTACTTTGATTAGTATAAAACGTTTTATTTAAAATTTATGATTTAAATCATCAATCACTCAGTGAAATCTCATAATCGAAAACCAAACTTACTTTGATACAGTATTAACAAACAGAACACGTACAACAACGAACGCACTTCGAATTCAAATAATCCATTATCATAGTATTTTTTAACTTGTATTTATGTATATGGATTTTGGTGCTTATTTTATACAGGTTGTGGTTAATCGTGGCTAATTTTAAAACTTAAAAATGTTTCATACTAATAAAAGGTTACTGCGATTTTATTTATTTTACTGACGATTTTAGATTTTCTTTCCCCTGGTTTCATTGGGTTGTGTTTTTGATTAAATTAAACTTTTCATAAAAGTCTGAAACTACCACGTGCCTCAAAAGAAGGCGAGTCTGCTAAGAAGATAACTATTGGTCTTATAAGAATGAAAACAATTTAAATTTGTTAAGTTCAAACTTCTGTTTAACGAAAATATAAAACAAAAGTTTATGAAATATAATGTTTTAATTTAAATTGTAAATGCCGTTAAATCATATTATAGCTGTAAACAAAATACAGGTATGGAGAAAAATAATGGAAAATACAAGTTAATTTTGGTTTATACTGTTGTATTTTAAAATTGGGTGAAAAATAGCCATTAAAGCCATGCATGCTTAAAAACAAGATAAATTAGCCAACCCACTTCTCTAATTTAATAAATGATAGCTAAGGCAAAGCAATTTAGACAACCAAAGACCTTTCCGAGACAAGAGTAATCCATGCATTTAACAAAACACATCCGTTGGAATTATATACACATTTGTGGAGGATTAAAACAAACGTTTCCTCTTGGATGGAACGTGAGTCTTGCTCTAAAGGGGGTGATTAAGACTCACGTACACGGGGAATTGCCACAAGACGCCGGTTCAGGCAACGGTACGGAGCCCCACGGCCCGACGCACGCAGTCCTGTTGATGGCGGAGTCCCCCGAGTGCGATCTAATAATCTTATCTAACGACTGTTCCTGCCAGCTTCGCCAAATGTTACAGAGTTTGATCTTATAATATGAATACAAAAGTCTTAAATAAAATGTTATGTGAATAAAAATACGACAAAGGCATATAAGTAAACTTCTAACCTTGAATTCGTAGAAGTCACTATAAGAACCTATTTGGAAGCATATTCGCGCCGAAACAAACGCGGCACACGGGGTTGGTTATAAAAAAAGCTTGATAATAAAACGAATATAAATCTTTAATACTCGACTAAGTTTCTGGAAATGACTGCTAGGTTAGTGCTAGTATTCTATTATTTCATTTCGCACACAAGGTTTCTTGAAACAACTCTATAGTGTTACAGTTATTTTAGATTAGGTTTCATTTCGTGCTTTTTTACTTTAGTTTTAAGATTACAGTTAAATATTGAGAATGTGTTGATTTTTTTAAGCAATTCTGATTAAACTTTCAGATACAAAAATATTGTTCGGGTCAAGTATGAATTTTTTTTTTTAATTTTAAAATCAGCTTTCGACGTTTGCCTGCTTTCGCCACTCATGTCGAGTTGATTCTTATAATATTTGTACGGTGATTGTTTACCGATAAATGTAACATATATGAGTACTTATTTGTGTAGCTTAAATATAATTTACTTACTGTTTATTTTATTTTGATATTCATAGAACAATATATTTTTCCTGTCGTAGGTTTAGTCACAAAAAGTTGTTGTAGGAATACGTACAAAACATTTATAACGTCAATTGACCTTTACTCATAAGTACTTACTTTTCTAGCACTGAGGACCAGAGACCATTCACTTGTTGAGCTTTGTTCGCTTGAAGTACTACATTCAAGCAAACTTAAATGATTTTCCACGGCTTTTAAAATCTTTAAACGTTCCAGATACAAAAGCTCTTATGGATACCTTAATGGCAAATATAACTCGTCGTTATTCATACCTTTTGTGCAACATTTTCGCCAACTTTGCGAGTAATATTTTATAATAGAGAAACTTCGCAGTGTATACTGTGACTCAATTTATCATATTGTATTTTATTTAAAATTCTATATTTAAAGTGATAAGAAACAGTTAAAGCGTGTGATTTTTGATACTTACGTACGTACTATAAATTATGGATATCCTATCATCCTAATCCTAAGTGGTAAAATATTTTGTCTGTCTGTATGTCACACTTTCAGGCATAAACGACTGAACCGATCTAGACTATATTCGAGACATAAATAGAGTAAGTTCCTAAGTTCTTAGGAATAGGCTACATTTTATCCAGCAAATGGATTTCAAGTGGGTAAAATAGAGGACGAAGCTGTGTTATTGTTTATTTCTTTGGGAATTGATTACATGTAAAATATGTTGATAATACAAATTAAAATATAAAACATAGAGATAAAATTGATAATCGTAAGAGACATGTTAAAAAAAAACAAAAAATAATTAACTTTACTGTTTCATGTAACTTGGCTTAATAAATCATATCGAAAATGTACCAAAATAGTAATTATCTTGATACTGTACGAATTAATTTAATTATTCTAGAATGAAATCTTTTTATTTAAACATCCTTAAGGAAGGAACTTTATACCGGTAAAGAACTAAACAAAACTCTGTCCTTTGACAGCAGTGAGAAGCTACAATGAGACAATTTCCTAATTACCCAAGGAGACAATAAATCTAATTATTGAGTTAATCTCTTTAACTCGTGTTACAACGCAAATGCTTAGGTATTTGATCTCAGACTTTGACTAATTTACAACTAAATATTTAGAGCAGACTATTAGTAGATATTAAAATTATTTAAAGTGTAAATTTTTTAAAAACTTTATATAGTCATAAGTTCCGCGACAATATTTAATTTTCTGATTTGTAATCAAATTATGTTTTTTATATTATTAAATATACTTTGTACACACTATTCACTTCGCTATATTTGTGTTTTTACAAATTAAACCACCTAGACTTGAGACTGAGACACTGTTTATATTAGATTGGACTGTGCCTTAAGTATTAGCAAGAACAATCAATACAAAATATAAATTTAAAAGAAGAACAATCAATCATACAGAAAAGGAGAAATTCGTCGTTAAGATACAGCACAGATAGAAATGAAGAATTTTAAAAAGCTTTTAAAGGCTGTAAAATTACGATACTAAGGTTCAAAACAAACATGACACATCATAATCTCGGTATTTTCTTTTCAAATAGGTTAAAAAGTATTAAAAAATCAGTAATTAAAAAGAAAAGAATCATATTTTTTACGCTTTACTAGTAGTTCGTATGAGTTCTCATTAACCTAGCCTACTATATTTAAATAAAATGTATACTAAAAAATACACGTGAAATTTAGATTTGAAAATAATTCCTATTTTTAAAAAATGTATTAATTTGATGCAGAATGGCGGAGAACTGCGATGAAACAGACCTTAAACGTTTCGTAGTTAGTTAAAAAGACACTGATACTTGTAGAAGTACTCTAAATGTAGGATTACATGTTACGGCGAGGATTAGAGCTAACCTTGATACCGCCTCATGTGCATAATCGCTCTACCTGCTACGCTCTACACTCGGAATCTGTGTAGGCACGAGGCTTTTGGCTTTCTACCAATTTTGTTCACTAAATTTCCCGAAAGTCTTCATCAGATAGATACTATTCTTTATAAAGAATATCTCGGTAAGAATACATAGTCAAAAGGATTAATCTTACAAGCTTTAAATCCTAAGCCTTGATACCGTGCATTAATAATTACTTAAAGCTCTTTATGCAGAATGGAGCTACATCCTATATTGATGAATCTTTTCTTAATAGTAAAAAAACCATTGTTAAAAATTTTCAGTAACTGATAGTGTATTATGTTTAAAGTAAGGTTTAAAAAACAGGCAGATAATATAAATTTGAGATAAAAAAATCTAAAACATACATAGTTTATGGTTAATATTTTATATTTTGGGTTGTTTAAGAGGTACGAACGGTTAGTATGGGAATATAAAATAGCTGTTATTACTACTTACTTTATAATTTCTTAATATTTTCGCCCATCTTAAACTTGTCTTGGTAAAAAAAAATATATTTAAAAAACGTTTTTTAGTTTCTCTATGACAATGGCAATTCATTTTTATATTTGCCTCAACAGGTCCTCAGTATATAATATATCTTACTAATATTAAAAATATTAAATTTTGTATATTTGGGTGTTTAGATGTTTGTATTCGATTTTTTTTAAACCAGGATTACCACATTTTTATCCCGACTACTACGAATCCAACCACCTTTTTATTCTGATAGTTTTACATTTAGCAATCATATGTTGAAAATTAAATGTTTTTTGATAAATCTAAGTAATACACGCTGTAAAAAGCAATGTTACTTTTTTCCATTCAAATATTTAGAAAAATACCCACAATACATTCGTATAACAGTAAAATCTCATATAACGAATATGCAGGAATTTAAATGCAAAGAAGAACATGTTAAAGCAACAACATGCAAAAAAGTTGCATAGTATTAAGTAAATAAATTTCATTAGACGCAGTACTTGGAATTCAGCTCGACGCTTTTGATAATTCTTTCATGACCCAATTTAGCTCGGAGAACCACCAAAATATACCTACTAATGGAATGTAAATTAATAATTAGGCCTACTTCAAAACAGCATTTTCATAAATTAATTTCAAAAATGTTTAAATATTAGCTTTAGAAAATGCAACTTCCTGCCGCTTGAGTTTATTAAGTTTTCAGGTATAACGGCTGAATCAATTTTCGCAAAAATTTGATGGAAAATCGTTTCTATTAATAAAAATGTAAGGTATCGAATGTCTGTACATGGAGGATATCTCAGAAATGTTAATGCAGGGGGATATTGTAACACCTATAGAAGCCAAAATATTTTTTTTCAGAATCTTTTTCTGCCTGTCTATCTGTATTTTTGTACGCGCATCACCCTATAACGGCTAGACCGATTTGCATAAAGTTTGACATACAGCCTTATAGGCAGACTTAGAAATGTGTAAAAAATGAAATTCACTAAGTAAATAAAACCACTATAATCAACGTTAACGAAGTCACGCAGTCCGACTAGTTGATAAATAAATTTTATTCAATCATTGTGTTGTGCGCACAAACTCACCGACTGTATTAAAAATTCGTTTAACATTTTATGACAAGTATTCGATCAAGGTATGATAGGCCAATAAATAATTCTTCTACCCCTTCACAGTTTATAACTTTGTAGGTCACTGGTATTCTTTATTCTATAGTCGACCTGCCCTGGCTTTACATGCAGTTACCACATATTATCTTTAGATTTATCAAAAATAAGTAGATCAATAATGATATTCAGGCGCTTACAACAATGAACTTATTTTATTGTTGTGGGATACAGCAACAGCAACTCTGAATTTTTTCCGGGATAAAATATGCCAAATTTCATTAAAATTCGTTCAGTCACTTTTGCATAATTGAGTAACAAACATCTAAACATACAAATTTTCACATTTATAATATTTTTACTCTTTAGCTTGGCCCTCACTTCGATCCTGTTTAAGGTGTCTATCCTCCTTAGGGCCTTTATATCGTAAACATCGTTTTGATGCTTTTGTATGAAACTCTCGGTGTTCGAAGCCGACTTGCGCGTAATACCAAGCCTGAGTAGTGCCTGGGACTGGCGACCAAGACGAACTGTACAGAACCCTCATCATAAATAAAATTACTTTGTCCTTGATCAGAAACACCTAGTTGTAACACTATACGTTATTATTCTTCTGCTTATTCCAGTATTAAGGATAATTATTGATTTAATTAATTTGGATAAATCTTCTCTGTCACCGTAATGTACATACGTGTACAATAAATATTAAATATACACACTTCACAAATATTTACAAAACAATAATATAACGCACACTGGACAATAACGATAACAATAAAATTATTATACAAAATTTCGAACATCAAGAGGGAAGTAGAATCAAGTATATGTGTAATGAAGGTTCAATATATTAAAAAAAAAATTACTAGCGACCCGAAAAGTCTTCGTTCAGGAATTAAAGCATATTATATGTTTTATAATATTTCAAAATTGATTAGACAACAGTAAAGACGGAAATAAAACATTAACAAATACATAGAACCTTTCCTCATGATTCAGTCTATATATTAATGAAAACTGCATCAAAATCCATTCAATAGATTTAGTATTTATTGCGAATCGATGAGACATTACCCTCATATTTACTAACTAAATTTGAATAGGTAAAATGGTCTATACGATTTACACTTATAATAAGATTTCATGTTTAACCACGTAAAGACGGCTAAACAAATTTTAATAAAATTTGGCACATAGGTATTTTATAACCTGAATTTCCACATAAGCTATTTTTTTTATTGCTCTTTATTGTACACAGATGAATTACAAATAATAATAAAATAAACTAAAACTAGTACAATGGCGGACTTATTCCAATTAGGAATCTCTTCCAGTCAACCAAGTGGATTGAAGAAACACAATTATTAAGTTGGGTAGGATTGTAAAATACTACATCATTTAGTAAAACAAAAATGTTTGTGTACATTAGAAAAAAAATTACGATATAACTGACCAATCTAGTTTGTATTCTTTATTGCACAAGAAAAAATAGTACAAGAGAACTTAATTATATAGGCTGTTATCAAAGGCGTGCTTATCTCTTAAAGAAATCTCTTCCAGCCAACCTACGAGAGGCATTTCAAATAACTGTAATTGATTAACTTTTTTTTTTAGTTAATACTTATACATCTAATTTACCGGATATTTATTTGAATAAACGGTCAATAAGTGATATTGTGTGACGGATCATTATTACTAATACTTTTAGTACGACACATGATAAAATATATGTTAGATTGACATGACAATCATAAGATTGCAAAAGAAACAAATCTAAATTATTTTGAGTATTATAGCATTCACCTCAATGACTCAATAATTATTATTAGTTATATAAATCCGGTACTAATTATATAAATTAGTTATATATCTTTAATATTTTATTACTAGTCGGCCCGTCCCGGATTTAAGAATACTAGTAGTTTGTAAACCAAAATGCTAGGAATCTTTGAAAATAAATCTATTCTTCAATATATGGCGTAGGTAGTAGTTTAAATCCCACAGGAATTATGAATTGTACCGGGATAAAAAGTAGTCGATTTGTTAATCCAGGTTCTAGAGTATCTGTGTACCAAATTTCCTTGAATATATTTCAGTGTGAATAATTATTAACAAACATTCACATTTATAGTATTAGTGAGATTAGTCATAAGTTTCATGAGAGTCTACAGCACGAAGTTTGAAAATCAATTCATAATCTCTACTTGTAAGACATAACTGTCGTTGGACGCTATTAGAATTCTGAATGGCAAATTAGTCTTTAGCACAACTTGGTCAGCCTGCATTTGAATTTTGCTCTAATAGATTAAACATTTGAACGAAATACCTAACAGCTATTTTCTGACATGTTTGAAGTTAAAAAATGATGTTATTAATTTTATTTATTACTAGCCGACCCGCCTGCAATATTTTTTTCTAAAATGAAAGTAACCTGAGTGACTCCTTGTAACATCAACTATCTGCCAGAGAAAGTCACGTTATAATCAGTTTAGCCCTTTCAGGGATTTATTACAAACAAAAAGACGGACAGAGAAAAATTAAAAAAATTATGTAATTTCCGTATATTAATTTAGTTAGTTTAGCTGTTAATTTCAATTTACAACCAGATATTTGAATTTTATTTATTAATATAAATATATTTCGCTAAAGAAAAAATAATATATTTAAGAAGATTTATTTTAATGATAAAAATATCGTCAAAGAAATCTTCTCATATGTTTGATGGAAACTGTCAAATTCTAATCTAATCTTTGTTAAACTTTCACGCAAAAACTACAGAACGATATTTGATGAAACTTTGCAATAACATAGGTTGTATATCAGAATAACACATAGGCTATAATTTATAAAGAATTTGTGTAATTTGGCCATAATATAACAAACAGCTCCAAAAGTACTTTTCATCATTAAACCGAGCGAAGCCGCTAGTAAAATATATAAGATTCCAACGGTATAAAATTTTCTCTATTTAAATTTACTGTTTTTATAAAAATGTACCGTAATTATAAACATGTTTATTTAATTTGAAATGATTTACCAATGCGGCGCTTTGTACCGCACATGAGGGAATTGAAACACGGGTTAATGTCACTCTGAGCCGTCATAAATATTCCATTGGAAACCCTTTTAAGTTATTACCATCTGAGAAAAGCTTTTAATAATAATACCATGCAAACACAACCAAATGCACAGATTGCCGGAAAATTTAATAGCTAACTTTTATGAAAAACGCTTATTGCATTCTCTTTATGTTCTGAGATTATTTTGTAAGTCATTTAAATATACTTGATACTTTCATTTAATTTAATCTAACTTCTAACGGAAAGATATATATTACTGCAACTGAGTTTGTGTGTTGGCTTGTGATCCAGGTGCCGGTTTACAAAATTTTTTGGTGCAATTATTACTCTTGCTTCTTCTTTTAAATATCTAAGAGTTGATTTTATTTATATAAAATGTCGGAGAATAAATCATAATGAAGTAGATATAATGTAGAGACCACGTGGTTGCGTATACACAGTGTTAGTTTAGGTTAGCCCTGTATTGGGTTAGCCATATGTGAACCTAACCTCGTGTTTGGGCAGAGAACTTGGAGGGTGGAGAGCGTTGTTATAAGGAAAGGGCCCTTCTAAACCTACACTCTTGGTTGCAAGTCCAAGGCGCTACGCTGGGATCCTGCCAGAATAGTTAGAGATCGTAATGTTATATCCTGACCGTATCACGCTAGTAGTTCTTTTTCTTTATCTTACTTTATACTCTAAAATATATACTACGTATTATATAATAGAAATGGAAGATGAACGATTCAATTATGTTATAGCAAAGCGAGGGCTAGTGTATAAAATAATGACTATAGGTTTAGTATAGAGAAGTTTGGATACCGCAGTAGTTCTAAAGGTATTAGTAATTTGCCTGAGGCTAATGTTTCTGTCGCAATCATCGCCGGAGAATATTCAGGCTTAGAGCTCTGTTCTGTCCCAGACACGTTGGTAGTAGAAACTAATTATATATTGTTAGGCCTAATTGTTAATACATATATAACTCAGTCGAAGTTTTTACAATATAACTAGTATTCATTAAAAGAAAGTGAAATTATGATCTATACCAGCAGCATGACGTCCTGGTTACTACTACAAAATTCCTCCTGGTGGTTATACTTTAGAGACCTTTAGCGTTATTTCTGCCATGACGGCGTTTTTATTTGGCTAGTTTTTATCTTTGTGTTGGCACACTGACGATCTTGTGATATTTTGCACCAATCAGAATGTAGCAATGCTACCAATGTTCACTCAAATCAGTGTTGTCAGCATCATAATTAATACTAGTGACTAGCATCAGCTTTACACGGTCTATACTATAATAATTAATAATAAATGCAGTATTACATATATAAACCTTGAATCACTCTATTTATTAAATCATATCAATCAAAATCTTTTGTCTAGTTTTAAAGATCTAAGCATACATAGGGATAGACAGATGTGGAAAATGTTTTTCCTTTATACTATGTAGTGGTCATTGTGATTATAAAAGAAATTTATTGTGTATTATAATCTTTAGGAATTTATTTTACAACTATTTTTCATTATTTATTACATAACTTTTTTTTTCTATAATAAATCTCAAAATTTGGGAAGAGCCCGGTAAAATACATATCGTCTAAACTATTAAATATTATTAGAAGCTTTATCTAAGTATTAAGCTAATAACACGCAACAGAATAATAATAGATAATAAATCAATATTTAAAAAGATTAAAAAAAATCGACAAGTGAGTGGTTACTATTTTTATGAGAGTATAAATTACTTAGAAGTTCAATCTTAATGTTTGGAATTAATTTCATTTTGGCAAACCTATGTGTTCTTAAGAAAAAGGTTCTTTATAGACATACGGTCAACAAAGGAAACCTGTAAGGTATAATTCCATTTTGCTTTTTAAGTTTTAGTAAATAGCATTATAAATCAATACCCAAATATCTAAATTGAGTTTTATGGAGTGAAGAGTAACAGGCGGTTCTTTATTGGAGTGTATAAATATTTTAGAGGCGTCAGACGTTGATGTCTTATGAAAGTCGGTTTAATGCCCCTTATGATTTATATGGACTATTAAGAATCATTCATTTTTTAAATGGACTAAATCTTATTAGAATTTTTCATTTGATATTTTTAATATTTTTATTTTATTATATTACTAGTGGCCCGCCCGCGGCTTCGCCTGCGTAGACTACAGTACGAATATAACATTATATATTTTGAAAGCATTTTCCCGTGGGAAAGGAATATTTTCCCGCGGAAAGAAGTAGCCTATGTTATGCTATGTACCCCTGACAATATGTGTACAAAGTTTCGTGATGATCGGCTGCAAATCATGAAG
>JAOPUB010117738.1:0-12188 GCA_027564055.1 Neptis clinioides
GTTCACCGTTTAACTCTGCAAATGGTTAAAATTTAATCTTCTTTAAATAAATTACCGGTCAAGGCAGGTTTAAAATATAGACTACTTTTTATCCCGGAAAATTCAGAGTTCCCGCGGGATAATGACAAAATATGTTAAGTGTCGTAAATATTCAATAATATATAGCTGATTAAATCTTTTTTGCTAAATCTAAGTATGATATGTGGTAAACTGCACCCTTGCGAAGCAGTGGCAGGTCGAACAGTAGAAATATAAGTTAGTGTAAAATGAGATAACTTAGATAAAACTATCAAAGTAGCGTTTATTAACTTTTTCGTCTTATTGACAGCTGACTTACCAACTGCACAATACAACTGGAAATTTAATACAAATGAATAAGTTTGTTAATTAAATTATAGACATTCTTATTCAAATAAAAGGAAATTTACGCAATTCTTTTTTCTTTTTTTATATATAAAATTTTTAAAATTCTAATTGCGGCACTTGGTGTCACGATCTATAATACTAAACAATAATGAACAGAGATATGCTCCTTTAATTATTTATAAAATATAAAACTAAGTATTACCTCATGGAAGAACACAAAAATCGAATTACAAGTTACTATTGCCAAAAACTAATTTCTTGTTAACATAATATCGTTGCGTGTCCATCTATTTTGAATGGACCGCTTTTAGTTTTTTTTTAAACAAAGTATTTAGCCCTATTATGAATCAGACGCATACTCCACATAAAAATTAAGATATCTTTTTAATTTTAAGAATATATTGTAGTATCACTGTGCTTTGTCTTCAGTGTTAATATTGTGTGAAATATTTTAATACTTATCAAGTTTCTGTGATTATTATTGTTTTCATAAAAAAAATATTTATTTGAAAATCTTTGGTCAATAGCTTTAAAGTACCAACTAAGCTGACACAGAGATCATCCATCAGTTAAATTTACGATCTATAAAAAGATCGGCGTTACCAAATCGTCTGTAACTGTATCAATGGGGGCATAAATTACCCGTGACGCTGACGCTGCTTCGAGTTCCTTTCAATTATATTGAGATTAACAAGATGAACGTCAGTAATGATTTTGGCCGCAATTTTGATTTATTAAAAGATTTTGTTTAAAGTCTCACAAAATCTTTACTAATATCAGTGAATCTAAACTGATTTTTTTTTCTTACTTAATCATTTATGTGTATATAATACGTATTCGCTATAGGATATTATTTACTACAGTTAATATAATTTTTCTGACACATACTATGCCAGATATGATCAGTGCATTTCATGTACCTATATCAATAAACAACAAATTTAGTGTTTTAAAAGACCACAAAGACAATGAAAATAATGAACTGCTAATAGATTTCAAACAAAAAATTCACAATTATATATTTTTCATAATACTTTTACCTGGACCACAGTAAATATTCACTTTGTAGATAACTGATGAAAAATATCGACAGACATTTAAATGAGAAATAAATTTGAAAAACACTAAGACGTTTACGATTTATTTGATGTTATATATGTTTATCTATAAGCGAACTCGGCGGAGTGAGAAATCACAGCTAATGTAATGATATGTAAGGGATTAACTAATTTTCCAGACGAGCAGAGATTCCGACAAAGTTAGTGAACTATACACTGCTTTATGTCGTACAAACAAAGAGAGGCCTAATGATCTACTTTCAGGGTTAAGGTCAAGGTTTTTCGTGAAACATTTTTTAAACAACTCATTCAGTTTTATAATGATGTAGCATCATAATGTGATAAAATTAATTTTACACAAAAAATTGAGTATTAAAATATCGCTCAAAGGGAACCTAGCAAAGACACCCTAAACTAAACGTTTTAAATTATCAATATTCAATAATATAGGAGCACCCGATCCTTGATACATTAGTAGATATTTTTTACGTTAATATTTACCTACGTAATCTATATATTTGAGTGATAAATATGTAAAAATACTATTATGATAGATTATGTGACCATCGATATAAAATATTAATTAATTATTTTAAAAACATACTTTAGCTCCACATGGGAGAAAAGTCTTGTAGTAGTTAAATAGTACTCGTTACCTATACTAATTAGGATAACATTTGATGAGATATTAATGGACCAGAAGAAACATTGACATTGAAATATGCGTGTTACTAAAAATTTATAGATTTACAGTTGAGGATTGCACATCGTAATTATATAATAAAAAAACAACGGCCTGTTTCCCAATCAAATAACACGCACACATACACACATTACATCCGGCCAATGCATTAATGTCAATGCATTTCACTCGCCATTTCTACTGGTCATGGCCTAAATTTTATAATTACCTGCGGGTCATCATCTTGAGCCAAGCTCCGCCTCTTCATAGCGAAATCTTTCACCGTGTGACTATTATCTGTATTCGTATCCAAGTTGAACGTTTTCAATCTCAACATCGGGCTTATTGGTCCTAAAGGATTGCTGTATTTGTTGTACGTTAAGAATTTATTCCCCGTTTGGTTCAGCGAAGGATGAGGAGACATAGAAGGAGGATTCGAAGTAACTTCCATAATACTTTGGATACTTGGTCTTTGTGCTCGCTTCTTTGGTTTGACGTAAGTTCGCGAGTCGAATTTGTGTTTATCGGGTAATGCCACGTCATCTGGAACAAAATTAAACGTTATAATATATCTTAAAAATAAGATAGATAGAAAATAGAAGAGAATAATAAGTAATCTAAAAAAGTACCGATAATTTAAATAGTATGCTAATCGTGATAACGAAACATAAAAAAATGTAATTATACAATATCTCAGCAAATAGCTGTATGTAAAGGTGAATGGACCTGTCAATAACGTACATTCTAATGTAAATAGATCCTGCTATTTGTAATAATTTCTAGTATATGTTTAATCCTATCAGTCTATTTAGACAAAGATATAACAATAATTTGGTAAAGATTGATATGCATTATAAATGAAATGTAACTTAAAATTCGAATCTACTATTGACGACTGTAGAAAAAAGTAAAACTATGAATATGTGTATGTTTTTATCTTAATGCGCATTTGGTTTACAATAATCCATTTTAATGTGATTTTCAGTAATGTATCGAGATAATCTTAGAATGTTTATTTCGCTGATTGACTTGATAAGGACTATTCATATAAATAGGTAGAGCAGAACTTGCCAAATATTTCACAACTTTGGAATAAAAAGTCACCAATCAATATCATATTATTCAGTATTACAATATTTTTTATGTGCATCTTAAGTACAATAATATATAGTCCCGTTTCACCATTAACCGGCGAACACGACAAAAGAAAAACTGCACGCAAATGCATATGGAATCGTTAGACACGTACTCGTACTCGCGATGGGAAAGGTTCTGTAAGAATTTTTAACAATTTTTTAAACACATCAAATATGTATTTGGTTTTAAATTTCAGCGAATTCCGTTCATTAGTTTTAACGTGAAAGAATAACAAACATCCATCCGCAAAAACTTTCGCATTTATAATATTAATAGGAATTTCGATTTAATAACGTTGTACTTTCCGTAAATAATCAAACACTTACAGTAATAAGTTTTTTTTGTACTACCTATAAGTATATAGTTTTCAGACGCTTCATACTATTTCATGACTTCAAGTTACAGGAAAACCTTGGAAATCTTAATTCCCGTGTGAATGCCAAAATATGAGTACGATGCCGTTCGATTGATTTCTACGCCCAGAATTTTTATTTTTGCAACTCCAAGAGAGCGCAGATCAGACTATACCTACTACTCGACCCGCATGACTTCTCTAAGGCCGATTAGAATGATATTAATTAATTAGAATTTAATTAAAATTATATTTAATTTAAGATTATTTTTTTTGTTATTCTATTCAAATGTGACTTATCAAATTATATCCCACTGCAAACTCTATTTATTACAAATGTATACAAATATGTACAAAATCTCGTGATTTACTAAGGTATGTGAATGTACTTATACTCCTCTATCCTATATGTATATACTAAAATTTTTTTCGAGGTATAAAGTATCCTATTTTCTAAATAAAGTAAATTTTAAGCAAATCGGTCCAGGCCTTATAGCATGATACGCGTACAAAGATACAGACAGACAAAAATTCTGAAAAAAAAATGTTTTGGTTTCTATTGGTGTTATGATGATTGGTGTTATGTGAAAATATCTCAAAAATTTTAATGCAGGGGACATAAGATATCTTCCGTGTATACGATTATAGAAATGAAACACTATCGTGGATATTGCTGATGTGGACTCCGTGCACTTCGTAATGGATCCCTTTTAAATCCCACTTTAACTTTAAACAATTATATGCAGAATATTATTCTAGTAATGTAGTGAAAACACGTGTCTTATACAACTGTTTTAGTGCTTGTAAACTGGACGCGGAAGCTTCCCGTTTTGTTAACCATTTGACAGGAAATGTCGATCACCAACAACACTTGTATTTGGTAACGGGATTTGGATTGTTGACCTTCTTCCATGCTTATATAGCAGTTATGGCTTCAATTTAATGCCACTTTAAAAGAGATTTATAATTAAATTTAATGAGTTTATTTAACCTCGTTTTATTAGCTTATATGTAACTAAGTTATATTTATTATAAACAAAAATTTGGTCCGAATCGCGTATAGCATGTACTAGTCGACCCTCGCGATTAAATCCTCGTGATGCTCCACTCCTATGGGTTGCAGCACGATCTTATATAGCCCATGGCCTTTCTCGATAAATGGCCTAGATAACACAAAAAGAATTTTTCAATTCGAACCAGTAGGTCCTGAGATTAGCGCCTTGAAACAAACAAACAAACTCTTCAGCTTTATAATATTAGTATAGAATATACACAAATTTAATTTCGTTGTTGGAAGGATAACCCTCATATATAAATATAAGTTATGGTCAGTTTCCCAACAGCAAAACGTGCTTTTCATGATGTCAATTAAGATTTTTGAATTTAAGTATTCAATAGATTAAACTTTTTTTATATATTTTGATTTCATTGATTTAAAAGTTTTAAATTTATACAGTTCCAAGAGATAAGTCCCTTCCTTTCGACTTAAGTATTTGAGGAACGATGAGAATATGGGATAGATTTAAAAGTGAACTATAAGGGTTATTTATTACGAGGAACGGAATTTTAGAAGGAAATATAGTAGAACTCTTATTGGATATTTGTAAATTCAGTCAGTAAGTTTTATTTCGATGATCCATTACAATTTTCTTGTTAAAATTTTAAAAGGCTTCTTTAATTAACTGAAGGGCAACACTTGCCTAAATTTAACAGACTTTAAATTAATATATGTAGTACATATATGATTGGCAGAAGGGAAAAGTGCCCTAAATAAACCAAAGTGGACATCAAACAGCAACACAGGTTTAGTATTGAAAGTGAAAGCCTTAGGACTAGTTGTGAATATTAATAGTCATGTAGGTGTTGACTGTTGTGCATACAGGATGACATCATTATATGGATTGGCTTATCATAACTAAATTATTGTGTATGGGCCGGGCGTGATTGACGACATGATTGTTTTGTTTTGTCTACAATGGGAGTAGAAGTTATTATATTAGAATTGAGATCATGTGTAGTTTATTACTACACTTACTCTAGTCATAAAAAATCGATAAAAGTGCTGGCCGTAGATTGACAGATAAACTTAACTTTGCCGTTAGAAAACTACTGCCACAGTACGTTGGTATAGGTCACCTACACCATGATATCTTGTTTCTTAAGATATTTTATGATTTCAGATCAACGGAAAGTACAGTATAGTTTTTAAATAAATAAACTACAGACTGCTTCGCTGAGGTGATAAATAACTACACATAAAAAAAATTATAAAAATCGGTTTAGCATTTCTCACCTTTTAAACCTTCCTGTATTCCCACGAATTTTAAAACTAAAATAAGCTACATCGGTCCAGCCATTCTCGTGTTTTTGCAACTAACTAACATCAATTCATTTTTATTTATAAGATTTCAACTTGATACTTAAACAGATTTCGAAGAAAAAGGGCCTTAATAGACAAACGGATAACGAAGTGCTCATTTTTATTTTTTGAGGTACGGAACCCTAATAATATATCTATTATAATGTAATCTTTGGCCTAAAGGTGATATTCGCCAGGTTCATGATTATTTATTATTTAAGTATAAAGCAGATACAATTATGAGTCATTTCATTCGATGCGTTACATATAACTGTAAAATAACACTTCTGAATAAACATCAGAACAATACATGCAATTTAGACATTTCCCACACTTGTATATTTAAAGTAGCAAACTGTACTTCTGTAAATAAAGCAAATAACGGGACATTTCAACAAAAATATTGATTTAGGCCTGAAACCTGCAAATTTCACACTAGTTTTCAGGTAATTAGTACAACCATTTGTTTTCTAGTAATTTAATAATTAATCAAATTTAAATCACTCAATGATGTCTACATTATTTTGCCAGAAGCTTCTTTGTGCTCTAAGGTGCTATTATTTGTATTTTTTTTATAAAACAGCTTTATCTGTATCAGTCACCAAACACCAGCGCGCGCCACTTTTTTTATAATATTTATTTTAGGAGCTTGGTCTTCTTGAAGAAATTACATTACGTTACAAAGGTCATCTTCATGAGAGACATTTTCTGGCCAGCTGTAATAGTGCCTTGGCCTCCTCAGACAAAGGGTCGGCCAGTGCAATATTACACACACCTAATTTCTAAGTAATATTAAGGATCGAGAAAATATCTCTCAACTTAATCTACGTCACATAATATAGAGAGAGATATAGGCTTAGAGAGAGCATACATTTGCCCCGTTTTTGTAACATTTTTCATTAAACCTTCTCTCCTATATATGTAACGTTATATAGCCTTCCTCGCTAAAGGGATCTTCTATAGTAAAATAGGTTTTCAATTCGAACCTGTAGTTCCTGAGACAAGAGCGTTTAACCATACTTTTCGCTTTTTAATCTTAGTATGCTTAAATATTAAAAAAGTGTATTGTGGTAACATTAGCTGCAGAAAGTTCAATACTATTAATAACCGTTTATCTAGACTCAAATCAATTACATCTAAAAGCGAGAAAACCGCTTAGTGAAGGTCATTAGGAAAAATGTCTCATGTGTCATTTGTCTCCATTCACGTCGACGTAAATGCGGAACGGAAACACTACTTATAAGGAAGAGGCACTGTTATCGTTTATCTTTGGGCTTTCGTATTTACTAACAAAGTAGAAGGCTAAACTTAGCATTTAAAACTCTTCAAGTAATAAAAAAATCTATATCATAAATGTGAATGGATTTTAATGATATTTGTCATAATACGTATATTTTTATTAAATTTTTTTAGATAAATTAAGCACTGTATGTAATATATTGCACCCGTGCGAAGCCGAGGCGGGGTGACTAGTCTAAAATACATATACAATGTGGCACACAACCGCCCGTACACATAAATATTTTTGTTCTGTTTCGACACTGAATGATGCATCAGTGAAGACGGATGCTAAATGATTAATATTGAATTGGATCTCCTCCTGTCTGGCTTTGGAACTCCTTCATCTCAAACAATATTGACTCCATAAATATCAGGAGATATGCCATCGTTACGTTAAAGTATAGAATACTTGTGTCACCTGTTCGCGCCATACTAACGCTGTTTTGCATAGGCTTACGCTGACGTTTTGTTGGCGCATGCGGTCAATATGACCCGATATTCTATCGGGTTGATTTCATGATTGACTCCAAGTGCATACTACTTACTTTATGTGATCTATACTAATATTATAAAGTTGAAGTTTGTTAAGGAGGATCTACTGGTTCGAATGAAAAAAATATTTTTGTGTTAGATAGTCCATTTATCGAGGAAAGCTTTAGAGTATATAGCATCACACAGCACACTGCGACCAATACGAGTAGAGCATCACTCGTATGAAGTCGAGCGGGTGGGCTAGTTGTAATTAAAACTGTTAACAAAATTGTGTTTGAAGATGAATTTTCTCACGACAATCCGTTACATTGAAATCGACTACGATTAGTCGAATTTAGTCAATTAACCGCTCTAGATTCAGACCTACTTATAATGCTATTATGTTAATGTAAATCTTTTCCGTCCCCAACCGCCTTTTCGGACCTTTTCCTACCAATGTTTAACTCTTAATAAGATTTTATTATATTTTAAAGAAAATTTTTAATATATAAAAATAGTTTTGTTACAGTTATGTCTAAAAACTGTATAGTTACAGGCAGATAAACATAAAATTTAAAAAAAAATATGGAGTGTATTTCAACGATTTAGTTTTCTTAAATATATTTTAAGTACAGAATGAGAATGAAGTGAAAACGCATCCTACTACCTGTCGCCGTCTACTTACGTCATTGTAGGTTCCTCCATTAAACAACAAATCAATAAGAACATAAAAAGTATCAAATGAGTCACAGCGAGAATACGTATGACATCGGAAGCTAAAACTACCTGAATCAATATTATATCTTTACACAGGAAATGCTTCTTGCATTGGAAAATTGTCGAGCAACATGTCGGCTTCCTCGTTTACTTCCTACGTGGAGTCTTATTGCCCGATAACGGTAGTAAATGTCTTGCCATTGAGTTATTTTTACGCTATGCTATTATTATACTTCATAACATTTCAATGTTCAAGATTATACAATTATTCTCTTTTTACCGATGTCGTACATTATGCATGTGTTGATTTGTGCATCTCTAGAGCATCGCCATATTAATTATATCCAGAATAAAAAAGAAAAAATAGAAAATTTTAATATCAGCATCACAATCACAAAAACACAAAAATAAATTTGTAAACATTTTTTTCTCCTGAGCCAGTCTAAGATCAGTATTTAAGGCTTATTTTTGCTGAATAGGATGTGGCTTGATATTTACTAAAAATCTGCTTACTGCTTATTGAACTTTTTTTTGGTGGTATTAGTTGTCAAACTCCTCTGAAACAGCTTAACCAATTTATAAGATTTTTTTTGTGTATATTTAAGTAGGTTTCAAAATACTTCATAAGCTATTTTTTATAACTCTAAATGTGATGTACCTCATAAGGGTGGCCCATAAGTTAGTACATATATATGTTAAATATATAAAATAAAACAGACAAATTGTAACAACATTAATTCCTTGAAAGTAAAGTTATCTATTAAGTAAGTTAAAGTTTAAGAAAGAAAATACAAGCTTAAATTAAATTTTCAGAATAATTTATTTACTGACACACTTTAAACAGCAACAATGCCAAATCTATTATGAAGGCATGTTTGATGTAAGTAGTCTATAAAAATGAATATATTGAGCAATTATTTGATGAAAAACGTCAGAAATTACTCCAATGTTTTATCATATAGAAGGACAAAGGTACTTATACAAAATACTACTTGCTACAGAATCAAAATCACTTTATTCTCATTAGAATTAAAATGAAGTCATATTATACTTATGCACATTTAATACACATTAGTCTCATTGAATAATCATCTTGGCATTGGGTAGCTTTGTGAATTGCTAATATAACTATAAATTGTATAGTGTTTTCAAATGTAAAATATTACTTACATGCTAATATGACAACTTTTGACTTGAATTTTAGATGAAGAACATGACAATATTTGTCTTAGTATAATATATCAGAGCCCTAGCAAAGTGCAATTACTATATTGCTTTGCAATGTCAATGAACAGTATCAAACAATTCAACTTAACTAGAGCGTCTAAAACAAACAGCAGTCACTAAAACATATATTGATAATAAAACATTAATAATATTTGAACTTACTTTTAAGAAGATTATCCAAGATGGCCAATAATTCTTTTTCAGATTTAAGGTAATCATCATCTTCTTTGATTGGCCAGTCTACAGATAAGTTATACTCCACTATGTCAACTTTTTGCCCAGAGTCCTCGGGTATAACACACAACCTGTAATGATTAAATATTTAATATTTTGTACACTAAAATTACTTAAAAAAAGTTATACGGACATCGCATACAGAAAACAGCATAATAGTAACTACTTGGTTAATGTAATTACTATCTATTTTTTTTGGAAAATTTATTCTAACAACTCTTCATAATATGACACTAAAATATTTTAATGAAATGTTTAATTATCTTTTCCAATTCACTGCTTTACTTATAAACAGTGATTATTTAAATGTCTAAATAAATTGGATCAAGTAAATAATATACATACAATACATACAATATCTAGTAAATTAAGATCTATTTCTATCTATGTAAAACAAATTTGAATTAGTAAGAAATGGACAAAAGACTGCTAAGTAAGCCCATCAGAATTTATCTATTAATTTTAGCATTAAGAACTTAGTCTATTGATAATATATTAGGAATACTTAAATTATTATCAAATGAAGAACTTTGTTAGTTAACAGAGAATGTTCAATATTATACATTAAAATAAAAACAATGTTATCTAAAAGCCTTTATTGTAATGTTAAGAAAGTAATATAATAAATTAATTTGGTTTTAAATTAGAACAATATTAATCTAATCAGTAATAAAGATTATAACAAGATAAATGTAAAAAATGTACCTAAATGCAAGGACTAAATATGTAATATTAATGAAAAAGTTTTTAAATGCAATGTTTTTATCTAAATATTGGAATTAGGAGAAAGACTACTTATAACACTTAATTTAAAGCAATTTTTATTGATATACCTTCAATTAAGCTATATTTAGAATATATAACAGGGTAACTGAAAAACCAGTTCAAATAAAAACAGGTGCAGTCCAACCGAGTTTGGGGCTCCTAGGTGATTCGACGCACATTTTGTTATTAAAAGAGATCAAGGTAGGAAGTAAAATATTATAAAATTAGGTAATTTAGATACTTACCATGTCTGATCATCCGAAAAATCCAGAGATTCCACGTCAATTAGTTCACAATCAATCATATCTTTGTTTATATTTTGATCAACCTGATTCATAATACCGATAAAATCGAGACATCAATTTGGCACTTTTCACAAATTACATAAAAATTTATTAAACATGAACTACATTTAATATAAGAAATACTGTATATATTATAAAGTAAAAGAGATAATCTGAGAACCTACGCGAAATTGTCCCAGACAAGTTTAGTTTGGAATTTGACATATCACCATAAGTGCCAAAAATGACGAAACAACGGTAAATTCCATAGATAACTCGTATGTCTATTATTCTGTAAACCATAGTTTTGATACTGAAATGTTTTTAAAAAAAATATTTTAAATTTAAAACTAAATTTAGTTAGATTGTACTAAAGTAATTAAATAAATTTACTTTTTTATTACGCTAATTCAGTCGAAGATACCATTATTTAAAAATATAGTCTATGGCTCTATCCTCATTCTTGTAACCCAAAAGTCTAAACGTCAGTCTTTCTTTTTTGTCTACGGACACGTCGTGAGCACGTTGTTTTGTGAAATTACCGTGTGAATTACGAAAATGTCGTCCCATTTAAACTGGATGATAATAAGGAACAACAACTCCTTCCTTGTAAAGAAGCGCAATATCAAGAAGCCGTTCAGCAAGGAACCTAACAATGTGACTAACCTCAACGCATACAGATACAATGGCTTGATTCACAAGAAAGCCATTGGCGTGGTTGAGAATCCTAACAGGAAAGGTTTCACTGTTGTGTACAAAAAGGCAAAGGCAACAAACAAGCCTGTAAAGAACCTTATTCGTCGCCAATACAAAGCCGGCGCCAGAAGATCATTGCACAAGGTAAAGAGGCTGATCAGAGCCAACAACTACCGCACAGACTTGGCTAAGGCTACACTTCGTCGTGCTTCTGCCATCCTTCGTTCCCAAAGGCCCATTAAAGCTAAGAAACCCAAAGCCGCAGCGGCCAAGCCAGAATGATTTTGTGTATAATATAAGGTGACAATAAAAACTATAAAATTCAAGGTTCTCTTTTATTTTTAAATAATAACCTAAATAATTATAACATACTAATTACTTTGAATTTATATTAACTTTAAGTTAAAATATCTTTCATATAAATATGAAAAGCTTAATCCTGGACAATTTCACAGATTTTGGGGTTTAGTAAATATATTTCTAAAGCCTGACTATAACTACAAAGCAATATATTTATTAAACATTGATACTTTGATAAAGTAGTAAATTGGATCTTTGT
>JAOPUB010117843.1:0-12177 GCA_027564055.1 Neptis clinioides
CAGAATATTTATGACATCACTCAAGAATATTCTAGCAGAATATAGAGCAGTTAAAATATTTGGTAATGTCTTTCAACTTTTTATTTGGTAATGTCTTTCAAATTTTTACCATTAATATAATTTATGAGTCTTATAAATCATAAACTAATTTTGATATAAGAATAGTTTACAAGAAGTGCAAGATAATGCAACATATTTACCTTGAAATTTATAACAATTTATTAAAAAATATGTTTTTCTGTAAACGTAAGCACACATTACTGCAATATACACCAAATTTCATAAAAACATTAAAGATATCCTTTAATTTTTTTTGTTTACTGTATCCAATAAAGTATAAGATATAACTAATAAAATTATGTTCAGGTTTAATTTTAAATATTTATTGATAAATTTATTTATAATTGTCTCTTTGTTTTATAGTGGAATCCTGTAAACCATTTTTGTTGCGCAAGAAACTGATTCAGTTCTCAAATTTATTAGAAGTTGTTAAATTTCTTGTCAACAACATTGATGTTAATAGGTTTCTTCCACAACAGCCAGCTGTTGAGAAATCAAGGTAATAATTACTAGAACAATTATAAATTTTAAGAAGTTTAAGTTAAGTTATGATCTATAAGGAAGAACAGTTTATAGGTACAATTTAAATAAGTTTATAAATTATTTTGAAACAAAAATATTTAGTATAAATGTAGTTAAATCTAGTCATTAATATTTTCTATCTTTATTTTCTTTATGAACTTCAGAATAAAATTTAAGGTTAAATTTCTTATTCCTAATTGTGTTCTAGCTCAAAGCAATTTTCATCAAGATGTGATGGTTGCAATTCATTGGGAATGTGTCTATGTAAAAGAGTCCAAACATCAGTACCTAGTCAACCTACTAAGACTGAGAGTAGCTTGGAAACTTCAATTGAAACAACATCTTTAGCAGATTTACCTGGTAAAACATTTTTATTTATTGAACTTCAATTACAGACAAAGACAAAATTTAAAGAACTTACTAATGATTGAAATGTTTAAATTTCAGGTAGCATAGTTAATCAGAAGAACAATTTGAAAGAAACACTACCAATACAAAGTACTGATGGACAAGTAAATATCAATTTAAAAAATCCAAATCCTTTAAATAATACAGTTTGTGAGCCATATTCACCTATTACACCACAAGAAAGTACTCAGGGTGGCTTGATAAATCATGATGTATCATATCCATCCATGGTAAGTTCATAAAATTCTTGTATCAGAGTAATAAGGGGTAGAAGTAAAACAAAATTATAAAATCTTATTAATGTTCAATACATGGTGTTTATTTAGTGATTAGATAAACTTATAAAATACTAATGAACCCACAAGTAGTATTTTATTTATATTTTGTTAGTATTTTAACACTGTACTTTGTGCAATTTACCATGTCTAATTAGGTTAAATTTGACATTGTCTATATCCCTTATCATTATATTTTAAATTATTTGTGACCAACATAATTTATATGTGACTAATTCCTCAACTACTTGACAAATTTCGTCCCCAGATCGCTAAATGGCGTAATTACACAGTCATTCGTTTAGTTTGTTTTCTTAAGTATTTTTTTTCGCAATATGCTATCGGCTATTTCCTTACTGAAGCTCTATTTAATCTCCATACCAGTATCTTAAGTGTGATTGTGCAGAAGACAAAGAGAGAGCATGTATTTTTAAATAGATGGCGTAAGAAGTATATTAAATCGCACTTTAGTTTGTTTAGTTTGTATTTTTAAGTATGTCCTATGATTCTGTACTGTTACTTTTTTAACACAATTTATCAGCGTATGTATTCAGATGGCAATAATAGTATTTGTGAAAAAACCGCTTTCAACTCATATTCTTATGTAAAAACAACTGAAATACCTTAGGTACAAACCGAATATCTATAGTTTAATATTAACGCAAGACTAACTTCTATTTTAGACTCCGCCTAGATAGATAAAGTTAAAAATATTTTGAATATATATTTATACTTGTCTCTATATTATCAAGATATAAATAAATGATAAATTTTAAATAAAACAAAAAGTATGTTATTATCACATTATAAAGTTGATTGGCCAATTTGTACATTGTCTTATGTATTATCAGCAGAGATGTGACTTATCTGAGACACAAGTATCTGAAATACAGATACAAAATAAATATTTTCATCTTGTGTATCGCTTTTTAAAAGTTCATCTTGTATCTTGCACTTAAATTTTTGTTTGGTAACTTAGTATTTTATAAATACTTTTTCTGATAAGTGGCAACTATTTATTTCTACTAATGTCATAGATATGCAAGCACTGACCTGTTCTATATACATAGTAATTTTGTTGTTATAATATATTTATTTTTTTCACATTATTTTTGTTTAATAATCAAAAACCACTCTATTTATTAATAGAAAGTTGTCAATCATGTTTTTATAAAAACTTGTGTTTTTTTTTAAATCTCTACTAACAGTGACATATATTTTACTATGGTAAATCTTCTCAAAAATTGTAAAGAAATGAGAAATGTTAAAAAGTTAACTTAAATTTATTAAAATGATTTCAGATACTATTGCCCAAAGTATTTTGTATCTGGTATCTGAAAATGTAATTTAAAAGTATCTTATATTTTGTATTCGAGATACTTTGTACAGTTTATGTTGTACATCTCTGACTATCAGTGAATGTTTCATATGTTCTATTTTTTTTAGGTCAAACCGGATGCGACAAGACAAAAGACTGAAACCTCTGACGTGTATTGTAAATATAATACTGGTACATATAACACGGGTTCTTTCCAGGAGTTCGCAGCTGGGGTTAATGGTCAGCATATTAGTTTTACTTAAGAAAAGCAAAAATATATAGTACTTTTAACAAAGCAGTCTTTTGTTGAAAATTATTTTAAAATGTTACATAGAATACCTTTTTTAATACAAATGTTGAAACGAAATTATGTTTCAAAGAAAAGAAGTTATTTATGTCAAAATTATTAATGTCTTTTACAGAAACCTGTAATAATGAGAAACCCACTGTTCCTGACTCTAGCACCTCTGAAAACATTAACGCCATGTAAGTTTCCCACATATATTAACCACTAGTCCACCGCCCTGACTTCGCACCGACGCAATCTACCACATAATCTTAGATTTATCAAAACAACTTCTAATTTTCAACATATTGTTGCTAATAAAAGGTAATTATAATATAAACATAATAGACGTTTACAACATACATTACATTTTTAATTTTGCATTCATTTGTCACTTCCAGTCGTACTTATTCTCGGCCGTTTCCTGTTTACTATTAAGTTGCATAGTTTGTAATTTTTTTTGTAACTACATTTTAAAATTCAAATTTTTTTGCTCGAAAATAAAAATAATTGTAATCTATACCATAGCCAAAGTGGAGAAAGAATCGACCCAAACAATCCAAAATCGACCAAAAAATTCCAAAATTCCATAACTACGCTTATTCAAATACAATTAACAAACAAATACATGACTACGATAATTTCACCACATGACACTAAAATCAACTACGTCACTTCTTAATTTTTAATATTTTTTATATTAATATTTTTTCATTGGAAACCCTTAATCATAATTGGTATCGAGCCAAGTCAAGTGTTCCAAAAACTTTCGCTCAGTGAAAATTATTTTAATTTCCAAATAACACTAGTCATCACGAATTTTGGCTCTAACTTCTTAATATCAAATTGATTTTATATCGTTCGTCGAATCGTTTTCAATAAAGAGACTAGCTTTTGTTTAATAGAATGTATCACCCACTTTTTTGATATTTACAGAGCACTTAGCAACTTAATCATCAATGTAAAACTGACAATAGGAAACTTCATAATTCAAGGCATTTTTGATGTTTAGAATTCCCCTTTTTAATAATAAAAAATACCTTTTATTTGTTAACTTGTGTAATTTAATTAAAAATATATTATTTAATCCCATTTACATTGATAAAATTATGTATTATTTAAACTATTATTAATGGAAATAAAATGTTTGTAAAAAATATTTTATGAGTTTGATAATAGTTAAATAACGGTTTGAAAGCTTAATTTTTATGTGTCGGTTTCTGTTTGCTAGGATACGGTTTGTTGGTAAACATTATCGAGGTTGGACAGAGAATAGATTTAAGTTTTCTCTTATAAGTGAATTGTAATTCTTTTAGAGCAAATAAAGGTATCTAACCAAACCTCTAAATACGCTTACCACAGCCGTATTGTACAAATTAAGTCTCAGTCATGGGTCGTACTAGATAGTAATTATTTCTTTATTTTCGAAAAATATTAAAAAAAAATAACATTTTCACTCTTTTGCAGGAGTCTCACAACAAAAGATAACAACATCAATCCAGCAATAAACCTAAAAGGGCCCCCAAATTCACAGAATTTGCTTAAACTCCCTATGCAACAGTCCAACGAGTCTATAATGACCAATTTGTCGCCAAGAACAAATTTTAAAGGAGACCAAAAAATTACTATAATATCAGATGTCAAAGTAGATGCGTATAAAAATAAGTTTCCAAAAATGCCTCCACTGCATCCTATTACTTCTACACCATTGTTGCAAATGCAAATGATTGTTATAAACGGTACTCCCGCCTACAACACACAGACCGGTATGAACCATCGGTATAATAAGGAGGAGATCATGGCTATGCCTACTATTATACTTGTTCCATCGTCAGGTAATATTAATTGCAAATCTGTAGTAGTATTATCTTATATCTTTTGTAGTTTATTTGGCCTTTCTCATTTATTTCATTTTCGGCTTCGTTGATGGTAACTTTTAATATTTATATTTGATAATAATTTATATAAATATAAGAAGTGTAATATATTTGATAAGTATTTATATTTTATTATTATATGCATGAGAAGACCAAGAATATTGATCCTCCGACCTTCTCTTCAATTGCATAAACTCTTTGAGTAAACAAAAATACAAGTATTTAGAAATAATACACAATGTACAACCTTTTTTTTATTCTACATTCACTCTTGTTTCAGGAGCATCAAAGAGTCATACAACCACAATAGTTTGTTCCAGTCATAGCAAAGGTAACGTGGAAACTAATTCAACGTCTAGTTTACCGTCAAATTTATTAGGTCCCTTAGTCATCGATGTTCCAAAGCAACCGGATGCTGAAGAAAATACAGAAAAAATTGATGTTGCTACTAAAAAAACAAAAATAGTCCCTCCAGAACAGAATTTGTTAAAAACCATTGATTTGACCCACAATTCATTGCCAAAAGATACTAATGCCACTCAAAGATCAAGTACTCCTAATATCTTACCCCCAACAAGAAAATCTAGTTCGACCCCGCGAAGAACATCTCACATAAGAGTGTTAGATTTCACAACACCAAGACGAATACTACAAGAAACAATTAATGAACAAGATCCAATGAATCTTCAAACTGATGAAATTATTGATGTTGATAAAGAAACACCAGTTAAAGAGAAGTGCAAAATTAAAGATATTAATAAAGAATTAGAACTTAAAGTTTCTTTACCTTTGAAAGAAAATTACGTGAAAAAAGTAAAAAAGAATTGGGACTCAGAATTACGTGCTCTCGCGGTTAGAAGTGATGAAAAAATTGAAATCAAGCCAACATTAAAACCAAAAAATATAAAAATTCAAAAAAGGAAATCTATAAATGTTGCCGATACTAAAGTAAAAACAGAAACCGAGAAAGAAAGTAGTAAAAAAATATCACCTAAAGCAAAAAAGACAAAGAAAAAAACAAAATCTACTGAAGTTTTAGATCAGCCCAATATAGATGTAGTACATGTTAAGGATTCTAATGAAGAATTGACTGTTGTTAGTATTATTGAAGAGTCTGATAATTTGACAGAACCTAACAAAGTTGTTGATAACAAAAATGAAAAGATCAATAGTAGTGATGAGCGGATAGACACTCCAGATCCAGAACGAATTTCCTTGCAAAATGCTATTTGTGCTAAATTAAATTTATCTGATCTTTTAGAAACGCCATACAAACAAGCTTTATACGACATTCAGATGGAAACACCCAAGTTTCTTGGCCCAGATTTACCGGATGAACCTATTTCTGATATAAAAATAATGAATATACCAACTCCACGCTTTTTCGATACACCAAAGTTACAAGCGACTCCTTCGTCTTATTCGTCTCGACCTACAGATTATTCAAGTGGAGGTTCTTATTATAAACCAGACGATCAAGAATTCGTACCTGAGGCTATAAAATGTACTACGGTTCTAGAGCAAGAAGGTAAAAACGAAAAGTTAGAGGCAAATGTTGAAAATAAAGAAAAAAATGAGATTAAAGATGCCATCGAGAAACCCAGTCGGCCTCAAAGAAAATGCACTAGAAATGTTTCCTACAAACGTACCACATCACCTTCGTCCAGTATTATCAGTAATACAAGTTTACGCGAAAAGAAAGGTAAAGCTATAGATATTAAAAAGCGATCTAAATCAAAAGTAAATACAGCAAAGAAAAAAAATAATCCACTCAAATCGCCTTTCAAGAAGGAAACTCCCAAAAAATATATTAAAATTAAACCCTTCAGAACTTCACCGATCAAGACCTCAAGCAAATCAAAGAAAAAACCTGAAGAAATTTTAAAAACATTACCTTCGAAATCTTTATCCAGAAAGAGAACTAGTAGTAAAGAGATTGTTAGTGTTACGCCGGTCATAACCGTCCCTACAAAATCACGACGAAAATCATCTACACCTAGAAAGCTTAACTGCACAAATACTTGTAAAGATAATGTTGTAAATACATCAAATGACTTTGTTAAAAAGGATCAAGATATTACTAAAGATACGATTATATGTATTAGTACAGAAGACTCCGATGTCGAACATCAACCTCTACGCTGGTCTGATGACGGGTCACAAGATGATAAACCAAAACTAGAAACTACAGTACACGATATTGATGAAGACATTAACAAAATCAAAGAATTCATAGCAACAACAGTCCCGAAAGATAACAATAGTGGCGGTAGCTTACACAATGACTTAATTAAACGTGGTTTTGACGTAGAAACTGCAAAAAGTATCGAGCGGGACTTACTAGATGTCATCCCTATTCAACAAGCGATGGTACATTCAAGTGATGCTAGTGTGAGTAAACCTGAGCAACAGAATACTAGTAAAAAAATCGAATTAAATAGCAAGAATAATCTTCAAATAGACAAAGACGAAGAAGACGATATTGAAGAAGTAGAATTATCTGTTTATGATTGTAACGATGAGAGTGAAAATTTCATAACATGTCAATTCAATGAGAGTGAGTTCAAACCAAAAGCGGATATTACGAAATTAAAAGATAAATTTTGTATGGAAGTGTGTATCGAAGATGGGGTGTCTATTAGGCTAAGATCCACTAACTATGTGAAATTGTTAGAAGAGTGTCCCGACGATTATAGTCCGAAAGAAACTGAAGCTGCAGTTAGTTCAATCTCGGATATCGATAAATTATATACACCGTTAAAAAACAGAAGAGCTACATGTTATGAAATATTTGATTCTACGTTGACTAGTATTGATACTCCATTAAAATCAGAAGATAAAGAAGTATATGAAACTGTGACTGAGATAGTTTTAGAGGAAGAACATGTTGATGTTAAAGATAAAGTAGAATTAAAGAAAAGAAAAAGGGTTACAAGTGAAGTAGCGGAAGACTCGTTAAGTAAAAAGACCAAAACTAATGAATACATATTTAACACTACCAACATACAAAATTTAGATATTGAGTCACTGTTAAGTAAATTACATGGGCCTTAGTATTCTGTACAAAAATAATGATTTGGCGGCTGGTATTTTACGATTAACTGGAACTCGGCTGTTCCTGTACTCGAAGACAGATATGCAGGCGTAGAAAGTTCTTGTGCAAAGTTTTAAAAAACATCGAACTTATGATACATACAAATATTTTGATGTAGACTATCAATAAAACATTGATGAATTGATGATTGTAAGATATTATATTATTAGTGAGTAGTGTCAAAATGTTCAGTGACCCAACATGAAATTATATCTTTTCATTATCAGTGTGATGTGGTCTCTATGTTAGTATTTTAAGTTTTAGCGTTTTAATATTAATTATAAAAAATTATGTTGATCATAATACTTATTGTAAATATAAATAAGTGAAGGCGTGTTATCGAGTGCTTATGTGTATAACACAGTTATTTTAATTGCAACACTATAGTACAAGTTTATGCCAGTTTTAAACAGTTTTGTTCATGTATTTATTAATTGTGGTGCTCCTATCACCAAAAAAGAAATAACACTGCGTTTCTATCGACGCTGGGAAATTCTGAAATTTAATCCTCAATCCTAATATCAACTGTGATAGTGGATTTACATTATGTCAGTTATACATACCATTGGCCCTGTTGTCAATCAATTAATCTGACCAATGTATATATAATATAGAAGTTAGTGACATGTCAACAGCTAAGTAAATCCGCCATCTTGTATAGCGGTTTTAGATAGTTCAATCTATGATAACGATTGCGTTTTGTCATGTCGTGTCTTGAATTATCCAGAAACAAATATTGAATTTTATAAATCTGCTAAAAACACCAGCAATAAGAATAAACTTTATATTTTAAGAGTGTTTTTTCTTTTTATTTATATTATAAGGGAATTTCTATGAGTGGTTTAAATGCTTTTACCGTTTTTATTGCTAGTATGTGCAATGAAGGTTTAAAAGGATAAAGTAGATTTGTCGACTATCTCTTTGGTGTATTCTCAATTCTCTTAAGATTAATTTAAAGATTATGTTGAAATGAATTTGTAGTATATGAATTATATTAGAAAACATCAGACCAAAAAATCCAATCATGTACTTCGTGAATAGTATAATAATGGTCATGCAGTAAGTGCAACGTGGTACATCTGAAGCATTGTAATTTCACCAATCAGTCCCGACTGACCTGAAATATAGAAATAAATAGTATTTTCTAATAAAGAAGCAAACATAATAAGTAATTTTATATATCTAAAAAAAATATTCAACATTTTAATTTTTTTTTCCAAAACAACTTTACTTTTTTTGCTTTGATTTGACTTTTAAATAATATACTCGTTGTTGATTAATATATTTAATACATACTTGTGGAAAGTTCATCGCCATTGTTTTTAAATAAAAGTGATTGTTCTTGTCCGCTAACCGCTGTTCCTCCGCCTTTTATAATGTGTCCCACGAGCTGCAAATCGTATATTATCAAGAATTAGTGCATGTTGAAAGCATGTAAAATAAAAGCTTTTATTCACTCGTACAATTAATGGTTACATCCACATCCAATGGAAATCTCCTTAAACATGCAGGAAAAATGTGATCCTGCATATATCAATAAAATTGGCAAACATTTTATGCACCGCGAAAATAGAAAATCCTACAAATGGTGCAAATACGTATTCAGACACAAGATGTTGTTACTATTTATTAGCATACTTTTAGATTTAGATATTTTTATATTTAAATAAAAAAATATTAAAATTGAGAATTAAACTTATAATTGGTGAACAACAGTATTATTACTTATATGACTGAAACTTAAACAGAAAATGTAATGTTTAAAAATCACCGGTTACAACTGCATGAAATAAAATAATTACCCTTAGTATTTATCAACATCTAGTATTAAAAAATGAATATTCAAGGTTATGCTAATATATCATATTTGGCGGAAAAACGAAACTCGGCACCTTGAGCAATAAGGAAAATCAGACAATTATTTCAGTATGTTTCGAAGTACTTTTTCTACTGGTTATTTACAACGTCCCGATTCCCGATAGGTATTTGTACAGTCGATTGCAATATATTTATTCTAATACTAGGCGACCCGCCCTGGCTTCGCACGGGTGTAAACACGTATAGTTCTTATATTCATCAAAAAGAAAACATTTCATTTTTAATATACTGTTGCTAGATAAAGTTATTCAAGAGTTTACAATAGTTACAATATTTTATTGCTATCCGGCAGGAACTCTCAATTTTTTCTCAAGTGTTTTTTCAAGTTTCAATCAAATCGCGTGAGTGAACAAACATCCAAACTTTCATTTTATAATATTAGTAACTTTTCGTACGTATACTAGGATTTAAATTCTTAAAGAAGCGTATTAAAACTAACATTATTTAACAAAGAAGTATACGGCTATTTTTCTGGAATCTTGGACTGGGTACGATTTATTTAGGAGAACAAACAGTGTACTAATACTTGAACGATTAGAAATATTAGAATAAAGTTGATATTCAATTAAATGATTATTTTCTAAACAATGCCATTTTGAAAAGAGCGACTATTGAGTTTTACTACTACTACTTTTTACTACTTTTAAGAATGCCTGAAATTGAAGTAACGTTATGTTTTTACTACTAAAAAGGTAAAAATAATATACTTACTCTATTATGGAATCCTCTGCCGACTCTTTCACCGTTCACCCAGATTTGCCATTCGCCAGTTTTACCATTCCAAGATTGGCAAGAATGATACCATCTATTAAAATAAATATTTTTAGCTACATCACATAGCGCTTAACATAAAAAAATAATAACTCAAGTTAGTTAAGTTTTAAAGTTTTAAAAAAAAATTAGTTTAAATTACCTAAATTACTATTATAAAATTACAAGTTATATTTAAACAAATACAAAAGCATAACTTTCATAGTTTTTATGTACGTATATGTATGTAATTGGTTCAGTATTTGTTTTTAAATTAGAGTAAAAGGTTAGTAATTGTGACAATATTGCGATAGATTTTAAAGTAATTGTATAAAACCATCAAATGTAAAGGTTAACGTGTATACATATTGTAATGAAAATGTTGTTTATTGAATATCTGAAGAAAAGCTATTTAATATGAGGATTTTCGAAACATTAATATCTATTAAACCTTCTAAAAAAATATAAAAAAAAATCTTAATGTTAAGAAAATATCCGAATGCTGCCGCTCTCGTTTAGAAAATTTTTAGAGACCCTGCCTTCCAAAATATTAATTCGGCCTGTAGGAAGGAGTGAGCAATTATTTTCAAAATTTTATTTAAACGCGAGCGTTACCGAGGTTAAACACTGCAAGATAGATATGGTTTCCAAATTTGTGTCTCAAACGCTGAAAAATAAAAAATCTAAGCATTGAATAAATTGTGTGTAGGTAAGAAGAGTGTACTAAAAGAATATAAAATTGCATAAAATAAGCAAAGAGGTTCCTTAAGACTTGATTAAATAGAAACAATAGAAAACGTGACTATTTTCAAAACTACAAGCTATAGTCTATTTAATATGTTCCATCGAACAGCATAAATTAAACTGACAGTTAACTGAATAGATTTCTGCTGACCTTTTCATTTTACCATGATAAATCCAGACATTCATCCAGTGGTAAACTTGTGCTAAATACGCCTGAACGTACGAGCGAACATACGTGTAAATAACGTACAAACACGTTATGTCAATGTCAAAATAACTTACATGTTCAGTTTTAATGGATAATTAAGTCTGAAATAGGTTTGCCCGTGTATTGCCATACTGAAATAGCTAGCCTCTTTTGTGTTTGATATCCACGCTGAAATCTCTTTGGGACTATCACCAACTGTAAACAAATAAATTTACATATGAATTTGGGGTTAACGAATGTAAAGTGCCTATGCTCCCTAAAAATTTTTCTTTGAAATATAGTAAGGTATTTTCTTCGTTAAAAATAAGACATGGATACACAACCATAATATTTACCATTTATGATTATTTACTAATTTGATTATTTTTTATTAACAACTAGCCGACCCGCCCTCGCTTCGCTGAGGTGTTCAAAATACTAATTTTTTTTCAAAAATCTATCAAACATCTATCTGATAGTAAAAGTCCCGTAAATTCCTGTATTGTATTAGCAAGCTTCTGAAATGGCGTTAAAAGGCTGGCTTAATAGTAAAACTAAATAATTTTAATTTAATACTGCCTCAAATTCATTTCAAATACTGAAACCACGTAAAATTTTGTATTAATATTCCTATACCGTTTCGCAAATCAGTTGATAATATCGAATATCAACGGGCTGACAATGGTGTACTAAATAATATGAAGCTCATTTGCGGTGACGTCAAAAACAATATACCCCAGAATGGGAAGGGAAAAGTCGAAAATTACTAAACTAGTAA
>JAOPUB010117953.1:0-12176 GCA_027564055.1 Neptis clinioides
GTTAAGAAAATTTAATATTTTAGGTAACGGTGATTTTGAGTAAAAAATCTATACTTACATATATTATAAGGCTGAAGAGCTTGTTTGTTTCATTGTTTGTTTTGATTTGCTTATCTCAGGAAATACTGGTTCGATTTGAAAAATTCTTTTTGAGTTGGATAGTCCATTTATCGGATATCAGAAAGGCTATAGACTATAAAACATCTCGCTACGATCCATAGGAGCGAAGCATCACACGAATAAGCCGCGAGGGTCGGCTAGTTAAAGATAAATGCTATTCACAAAAACAGTTTTATAAAATCTTGGCAACATTGTCCTATTGAGTGTTTTATGAAAGAACTGTTATATATAAGTTGATAGCACTGATTTTAATTAATCAATACAATGATTGTCGAAGCTTGCAAGTATCTTTCTAATGGAGTGAAATAGTAATACATTAGGTATAACAACTTTAACCTATAGAAGGAATTACGACGTCCACACTATCAATATCAATAGTAAACACTGAAATAGGGTGAACTGTCAAGTTGCTCAATGGCGCCGAAACACAAACAAGCATTACAGAGACCAAATTTGCTGCATTTGTGAAACGGCAGTGTGAAAATAATCTTATTTTTCGTTTCAAAATACACATTCATAACCATAAAAATGTCTGTAAAAAATTGCTAAAAGTGTTTTCATTTTTATCATTGCTATCTTAAAACATAATGCAACGGAAATTAACTTACACATTACACCGTTCCTGCAGGAAATTAGAACATTTAATATTCAGAGGTATACAAAAGCTAATTTCATGCAATTGAAAAGATCGTCGTACCAGTTTATTCTTTTTAACCTGTTAATTTTTTTGATAAATCAATTCAGATAAAGTTAAACATTTTATATGGGCTATATCGCACATACACTTCGGAGAGGAAATCGAGTAGTGCTGGTGGAGTGCGACCAAGGAACAAATTTTAATGCATTATCAATCTACTCCTGAAATTGTAGCTCCTGGCACTGTTCGTCTTCACGTCTACTTTGTATGTTATTATTATTTTTTCTTGATAAGCAAAGAAATAGCATTAAAAAATAAAAATAATTTGATGCACAAGACTAACATTACACAAAGAAATAAAATCGTTTTAAAACATTTAAATTATTAAAATTGATAGTCTTCTTGTTATCAAGCAGTCAGTAAAGACGGGAAATGGACAAAATGGGGACCACCTTGTCTCGAGATATAAATGTCATATTATGTTATATTTACATCTGTCCGTCTCCGTGACCCGTCCCCGCTTCGCTGAGTTGATAAAGGACTAGATTATTTGTCTCTGTAGCAATGCATAAAAAATAAAAAAGTAATTACAATAATACAATAACGGAGCGACATTATTACCAAGGATGAATATAAAAACAAAATAATCTGTCTATCTTATAAAAAAGAACATTAGTTTGTTTAATTTTATTCTGTACAATATGAATTTACACGAATTGCTTATTAATAATTATAATGTTGTTTTCTTAATGGACAGCATTTTGATTATTTGATATAACATAACAAGTCATAGTATGCACTGTGTTCGACAAAATAAATTAAAACAAATAGTTAATTTCAGTGAAGTTTTATTCCCACTCATATTCAAAAAGTTAATAAACGTAAGAGAAGAGAAAAAATATGTCAGAACCCTTTTTTCGATCCCATATGAAACTGTCCGAAAACGGTCTATTGGAAACCGCATGAAATCCATTGAGTGCTTTTCGAAAGCTTTTCCATATAGATAGAAAATGTAGAATAAAAAAAGAAATATTAAAGGACTTTAAATATTACCAACCTCAAATTTAATAATCAACCTTGTTGTTATGAGTGTTAAATAGTCTAGATTATAACTTATGTCGATGATAAACATGTTTTCTGAAATTTCTAGAATCGACGTTTTTCCAGAATCCTTCGAAAATGCAATATGTCGGAGTGAAAAGTAATTAGATTGAACTTTATTGGCTAGTTACAGTTTTAAGTTCAGATATAGTGTTAGCAGATAATGACAAAATAGCCTTTAAATTATTAGTAGATTTCTGTAAAATTTAGTGTTTATTTAATTTAAATATAAATATAAACTTGTATGAAATAGTCCTATTTATCGAGCGGGTCAGGGCAGTCGTTCACGGCGGACAATGAACAAAATGCGAACCACCATCAACGAGACATTTTAAAATGTCACTTCCAATATATTTAGGCCGCTTCGCTACCCCAAGATATTTCGGTTTATTTTTGGCTTCGGTTTTTATGCTGTTTTAAATTTATCTAGGTATTGAAATACATTAAAATTCTAATAGATATTATGTGACAGTAATGGACGATACGTTACTTGTCAACAAGTGCAATATTTTCTTAGAGAATGACCTAATTTATTAAACAAGCTTTTTCATAGAATTAATTTTTAAAAATTCACTAATTTTTTTGGTTAAATATTTGGTAATATCTAGCAGCAAAGCAGCAAATGAGCTTTCTAAATATTTCATTATATATATTTTACTGTTCAGTATTGATTATAATACTTATAGTAAAAGGTATTAATATTTGTTCAAGTAATGTGCTTTCAATAATGTTTGTGACCTTCCCAACTTTACCGATCGACCATTATTATTCTCAACGCGGCACAGTAAGTTATATTAAAGGTCACCTATATTTATAACGTAATAGTACATTAATCAACATAAAAAATATTAGGATATTTAGAGTGATGAATGTATTTATTATTCTTTTATCAGTATTAAGAATGATTATAATTTATATATCTTTATATTTACAAAGAGTTTTATAAAAGCTCCCTCGAGTTCAAAGTTAATAGAGGGTTAACATTCCTTTGTAAGATCTAAACCACAATAACGTTCATAATACTGACCAAAAAGGTTTATTGACTAATTCATGTTATAATGTGTTTTGTATTATAATTACCATATTATAATTTAGCTGTTTAAATTATATAGACTTAAGCTGAAAGATAACCTTCATCAGAACAATTAAATATAATTAATTCGAAAGGTTATAAGTAAATTTTAGTGTTTTGCGTGTATTTTGGCGTCATTTTGTGCTAAATATTACCCATGATTGCCAGCACTGTCTTTGCAATAGAACAGCTATGCAGTGTCGCCAAAGCGTTGGTAATTACTCGATTTTCGGATAATTCGAAATTTGGCGAGTGGTTAAAAATTGTGTCCTACAAATAGGAAAAATTAATAGTGAAAAGTATTTAATTAATTATAAATTGTATTTATTTAAATAACAATGTAATTTATCTAAGGTATGTAATATAATATTACCAGGTATATGTTTCTAAATTAAAAGCGAATGCAGTATAAGGAATGAAATGCGGGCGATCAGGAACAATTTAACAGATAATACGTGTCCCAATTGGCGCCAAGTACTAAGTTCCGTAATAGTCTGCCCACGCTTCGTAAAAATGTAAGTTTTAAATTTTAGCAGTCACTGTTTACCAAATGTACTATATATGCTTTGGAGAAATATTTTACAAATGATGATAGTGGTGCTGTCGTTATTACAGAAAATAAAGCTGCTATAGAACAATAAAACAAGGATATTGAAAACAACCTGTAAGCAATAGACTTCTGAATCAGAGATTATAGAGCAATTTCACTAATTATATAGTCTAATTATCCGAATATCAGCATCTAAAATTCTAAATGAGATCCAATTTGAGCCTGTCATCGTCATAATTGCGTACTGTAATATCAATAGTGCTTTGCACCGCACTTCAAAACCATTGGTTACCGAACTCACGTTGCTTCAGTTGATTGTGGAGGGATGTATTTAGTAGATTGCAAATTAATTCATTAATATCTTCATATTTTGAGTAAAAATAAATTTAAAGAAACTCAATAATCAGAGTCACCTAATTGAAAATATTAATCATAAAACGAATATTCTTCCAACAATGGACTTCTATTTCTTGTTTTATCATCAGATCAGCGCGGAGACACTAAAATATAATATCGTCAGCAAAACTATTTTTATTTAGTCATATAAAATATGACTATAGGTATTCTATATTCATAGATAGTCTGCTTTAATACACACCATTATAATTGAAACAATACAAAAGATCTAAGTAAACTAGGAAAGGCAAAACAATATATTTCTCAAGTGCAGTTGTGAGGAATAGATAACTTACGAGCACGGTTTGACTCTAAATCAAATTAGACACTTAAGTTAATCTAAAAAACTAAATAAAGTTATAAACCTTCTTTTAGATTTAAAAATATTTAATGATGTTATTACTTATACTTATGCAACTCTGCAATCTGCATTTACTATTACAGTATACATGTGAGACACTAAGTATACGAGTAATCCTTTCATTACAACGAGACGCTTTTGTAAAATTAGTAATTTACTGTACTTAATTACACTGAGTATGCTTCAAACACTACTGTACAAGATTACAGGAGCTTGAAGTAACACTGGAATGTATATTCTCATACAAAATGCAGCATTTTAAAACATAATGCCAAGAATTCTGAACGTACGGAGTGTATGAATAAAACTTAAATTACATTAATCCTCTGAATCAAAATTGTCACTACTAGTTTTTAATTAAATTGATGATAACAAATTTGACTACCGTTATCCTTTTTATATCATTTATATATAACACATTAATGCTATAAATAATCATAACTAAAACTATATTAATAAAGGCATAGATGATATTAATTTATAATTTTAATAAGTACGTATATTCCTATAATACCATTTGCAGTAAGAACACAGGTGAAGTCTGTGAATGTTTTATACCAATATAGTTTATGAAGAAATATAGCTTATGATATTAAAAAGAATTATTATCTACTCTATATAAATATGATACGCAAATTTGAAAACGGGAATTTTGTTTAAAAAAATTTAGCAAGTATTCCTCCTTCTACCATCAAATACAGAATATAATAATCACACCATAAAGTAGGAGGAGGAAAATACTTTTAAAGTAGATAAGGCCGTAGCAAAAGCTTTTCCACATCGACAAATAATGTGCTTTAGTCCGTTCAAGTTACGGCGGGCAGAAAGAACATTAGTGTCAGATATCCAATAAAATTGTATAAAACTTTTAGACTATTCAATATTGCCTATCTACATCCAGAAAATGGTGTCTAGATCTTTAAAATAACTATTTAAAATTCTATAGCGGCCAGAATTTAGTGAGAACTCAATTACTTGTAGTCGTAAATTCTAACGTGGGTGTGGGATGTATTCCATTTATAAAATTTTCACTTAACTATGTTAGTGCATGGGGTTTAATGACTCAAATGTGGGTTTATAAGGCCTTGTAGAGGCAGATGCATATCTCGACTGAGAGAACTGTAATGTCAATATTAATTAAAGCACTATTAATTAATTTTTTTAAATTATTATTTTTTAGTTTCTTTATTATTGATATTGTTGTATAATTAAACTATTATTACACTTCGATCTGCTAAGTAACAATCCATATTCTGATACAACTGTATCACGACTAGCACACTAGAATATTTTATTTAATTACTCGCAATTCAATTATTAATATCTGTCATATAAAGCTTGACAAAAGTCCGCCATGTCGCAACGGATATTGAAATGCATTTCCTATGGAAATTTAACTTTTTAAATGTCATCTAATTCAATGCTTTTAGTTAATTTAACTAAAATCAACTTAAAAAATAGATACAGACCACACAAGAAAAGTAACTTTAGTGAATATGAATTTAACAAAGATTGCGATATACCCAACTTGCACAAATGTAAAATACCTTTAAAACGCTTGTTATGTCTTCAGGGGATAAAACTTTTTCAATTTTCGCCCAAATGCCAGCTTGACGGCACTTAACGTAAAAATATTGCCAAATTCGCGGAAAATATTCCTTAGAGACTTTTAAACATTTGTATTTAGTCATTACAGTCACCTGTTTAATAAATATAGATATCTAAATAACTACATATATGTAGACAAATATTAGTAGACCTAAAATAAATAATATCAAATAAAAATAATTTGGTCCCAACTCAACATATACAAAGATAAATTACAGTCAAAGTCGAGCATTACCGTTTTGTCCGACAATATCATTTTGGAATATCCTGGAACGGTATATTCTGGGGTATATTATTATTAGTTACGATCAAAGGCCTAAGATAAACTAAGCTGCTTACCTTTCCGGTTAACTATCGACTTATTGTTAATTAGAGAATATTAAACAAGTCGGTTTTCTTAACCAATATAACGAATCTGCACTAATAAAAACTATGAATATACAATAGAATAAACTATACTTTCATACCAATGCTTTAATGAAATCTTTCAGAAAGAAAAGGATAATCATATGACATCATCATCATCAACACGTCAATGAACAATTTTTGTGTCAAAATATATACTTAGTAATAAATATGAATGTTAACAAACTTTATTCTATTGTTTACTTTGTTACATTTTCGGGAAAGAGATTTTCATAAAGATTGTTATTACTAAGGAAACACTTTAACATTTGCGTATTTTATATATTTCCACAAATATTCCTTTATTTATCTTGCAACTTATCCTTAACATAGAAATTGAGTGATCTTTGAAAACATTATCGAAAATGTTTTTATTAAAGAAGGGATACAAACGTTTTATACGAGGAACGCTATTTGAACTTCAAAGAAGCAATTCATATTAAACGGTATGGGTATTATTTCACAATGGCATTCTTAACTTTTATACACGTGGCGAACAAAAGCTACGAAATCCGTTGTATTTTAGAAGAAAATAAGACATTTTTATCACATTTCCTTCATGAAATGTGGACATCATGTGTTATTCGTTCTTCTTACCGTATATCCTAATTCCTAATACCTAATTTCTTTTTAGATATTAATGGTTAGAAAAATTGTTTTTATTTCATGGAGAACTAAAATTATTCTTAAGTATATTGTACACTTTATAAAAATAGCCTATATATATATATATCTTTTACATCCTAAGTTACAGAGTTGTGTTTTGTAAGTTTTCGCTCCTCACGCGTTAAAATCAATTTCAAGTAACAAGTTTTCTTTCTATACAAACTTTCATTCTGTTATGGACAAGAAAACTCTTTACTAGAAGTTATGTAAGATCTTAAATGGCAAATACGTTGAAGTTATATTTACCTTTCTTTGTTGTTTCTTAAGGGATCATGCTATTTTTAACAAAGTTTTTTATGCAGTTTTTAAGATATAGTTTTGAGATTTTTATGCAGTTTTCTCCAATAGAAAGAGAAAGGAAACATTAGGGGATGACAAAGATTAATAATATTTAAGACCACCATACACCACGGGAACTAATTAAATATTACTCAAATAGTATCCAAACAAATCCAGGAGTTTTATATATCGCACATATTATGGCAAAGATATTTCTTTCTTTCCGATATGTAATAATCTTCCATCGCTTTTATGATCCCATACAGTACATAATATAAAAATTGTACATAGACGATCATTTATGACGACGGTTTCCCTTTGGGGCAGCAGGGCGTGTCGTAAACGTGTCTAACGACGTGCATTGTCCGTTACCGAATGTAGACAAACCGTATTCCGTCCAATTTCTGTTTGTGGTTATTTAGAAATAGTCTGTACTTCTATTTCAATGAGATTTTATTTAAGTTTCAATGTTTATCTACGCGATGCGGGCCAAATTTTGAATTTAAATTTTGACTTCAATGGATGAATATACATAATTGACTTAACATTATCTAAATTCAATATGGCGGACATCACAAGAAGGTGAAATAGTTAATATTTATTCTTGTCAGATTAACAAAATAGAAAAGTTTACTGAGAATAATCAAATAATTTCAAGATAAATCCAATATGGCGGATTATTTCAGACGTTTCCTGGTTTTCGATTAAGCTAAAACTTGGCGAATATAGGGATTACAAAGTAAAATGGTGGAATTTAGGTCAAAATCATTTGTTAATGTTTGTAAAAAAGTCTATGTTTCTTTATTATTGTTATGGATTACGAATATTGTGAATTATTAAAAGGTATGAAAAAACTTAAACATTTTTAACATCAGCAAATGATCAGAATTTTGTCGGCCGATAATTCGGTAGGTAACTGAAACGAATTGTGCTTCAGATAATAATTCAAATGCAGGAAATGGAGGAACGTACGAAAACAAAGGATATCACAGGCTACACGAGCCGATTATAAGAAAATTGGAATCTGAATACTTACTTCGTTACTAGAATACTAGACGGAAAAATAGTACATTATAAACTATAATTTTTATGATTTGTATTTCGTGTAGATTTAATCTAAGAATACTCCATAACCTCTGTTCCTATAGGTATTTCAAAGGTAGCTTAACAAGACATTTCATACGGTAAAGAGTTTTAAAAGAAGTTAAGTATTGATTTGACTTTTACTTTAGTTAAGTATTGATTTCTAACTTTCCCCGTGGGGGGCAGGTTAGAATACAATTCATCTGCCGCTAGAAGAGCATGTTGTAAACGGCGAGTAACCTAGCCCCCATGGTAGTAAGATATCTGTTTCCCGGCTAGCTTGCGACCACCAGCAGATTGAGTTGCATATGGACCTGACGTACCCCTCCTCCTCCCACCCTGTTGTTGTTACGATTGTGGACTCTGGACCTACAATCAGTGTCCACTAGAACAGTAGCATTTTTCTGTTCAATCCCCTTCATCACTCTTTCTTCTAGGTTGCAACGTATCGGCAAGACAAATGTGTCTCGCTTTTATTACCGATATACATGAGCGACGGTGGCTACTTACCCCTTACTTAGTCGAGTAGTGGATAGTTAAAGTTCACATGTAGTAAAAAGATCTAGTTAGACATAGGTTCCAGACTCTCTTCAGCTTATATACTTATGTTGTTTTAAGTAAAGTGGTGAGACCTAACGGCAGTAATTGTTGAAGGGATGAAATAAGTGAAAGAACCTCAAACCTCTACTTATTTTTTTATCAAGAAAATGTACTTATATGATTTTCTGTTAATAAAGTTATTTTAGATTGCTTCAACTTTTCTATTGTGTTATATTATAATAACCCGTAAATGGTAAAGAGTTGAATTAAAATTCTCATCTGCAGCTGGCACAAGTTTCATATTATATATTGTGTGAATTCTTTCATTAAAAATATTTATAATACTTAGCTGTACTGTTTCAATATTTATCGACAGGTGAGTAAAAAAATACTCATACGATGTAACTCAACGACAATAACGTAGGAGATACACAGAATATTAAGTGGAATATGAGAATTTAGTAGTAGTACGGGGACTGTTATACAACGACAAATCATGTATATGTTACTGTAAAAGCTAAAACTATCGTAAATTCTAAGATTATCTGGAACAGGCAAGATTCAATTTATTTCGAACTCTTACAACCATAAAATCTCTCTTTCGTTCAATATTTGGTTTTATTAAGATACGTAAGATGAGTAAGCTTATGGGTATTATATTTTTTTATCGGAAAATATTTTTGTAGCACATAGTATATACATAATAAGTAGTGTTTATTGTGCATTAAACATAAGAACTTAGACCGTTATTGTGCTTTTAATGAAGATATGATTAAATATAATTACAAAAGATTCGAATGGTAAATATTAATTGATTAAAATGGTCAAAATGTAAATAGTTTGATGTGAATGTTTTTAAATGAAAATAGCGAATGAAAACTATAACCCCGGTATAAATCTGTTTTTAAGAAATAACAGGCACGACGTAGCGCGTAAAGCTTAATAAATAATTTATCTCGTGGCGTCCGGAGATGTGGTGAAATGAGAATGTCTATATTGAGTACTTAAGACACGTTTCTATTTATTATTTACTCAGCTTTAAGTATTTCATTCCATTACTTCCTCCGCTTTGCTCGCATGGATATTTACATACTAATTAAAATATATTGAGCCAGTATTTCAGTGTTTTAAACTAAAACAGTGTTTCTACTGTATTTGACAAAAAAATCCGTTGCATATAGAAATATCTCTTATCTATAGGAAATATGGTAAAAAAAATAATTTCGTATAAATTGTACAGAAAAACGAACTTCCGACACCGTAGTTAGCGACAATGGTAAATAATATATTATTTTTATATTGGTAAATAAAAGAAATCACACTTTCAGTTATGCAGTGACATAGTAAATGACCATGTCTGTAAAACATTGAGAGAAAAAAAAACATTAATTTCTTTACCAAATTTCATATTTACATTTTTTTTTACTCGTTCCCTTCCCTTTTCTTTCTCTGCTTTGTTTTCCCAGAAAATATGTACTTTAAGTTATGTACAGCTAATAAGAACGAGAATATAGCGAATTTTTCTAAAGTTCCGTTCTTTTCGAAACGAAACTACCTCGGAAAGAATAAACGATACTGTAAAGATACAGAATTAAAAAATATACAGATAAAATTTTTCAAATCAAGAAAATGTTAATAAAATAAAAACTATAAAATAGAAATACTTGTCAATTAAATATTTTATATTTTAAAAGAAAAAAAATATTATACAAACTTAAAACATTTTTAATACTTCAATAGGAAAAACGTCCACTAAAAAAATATATCCTTATTCCAAGTTTTTAAATATCTAGGCTTCAAGATCTAAATGAAAATTCAACGTAAAGTTTAATAATAGCTTTCTAGAGGAGAAAATGTAGGAGGTTTCAACCAGTATAACTTCCGGCAGCCTGTAATAACACTGACACAATCACCCTTTACAAGAACCCAACAATGCGATGTATTCTCGCTTCGTATATAGGTTAGCGGAAGGCTGCCTGTGAGGAATCATATCAAAGGATACTGACACTACGCCAATCATCTTCTAAGAATTGAATACTGCTTTTATATTAATGAAACTACAACTACAATACCTTGTATTCATACTTTGTGAAAATGTTAACCATTTGCTCTTATTGCGACAAAGGAGATAGGAGGAAGACGTTTATACAAATCTGAAAAATTGTTTATCTTTCTGCTTATTTATTTTGATCTAAAATACACAACATATGTTTAATAATATAGAATGAAAGAGTAATGAATATGGACAACTTGTTTTTAATATTTGGTGTAAAATATACATAACGAGAAATATTTTACGCAGAATATTATAGTTTATACATATTAAAAGTAATTACAGTTCCATTTACTAAACGTCAGTAAAAATTGACTGTCATGATTAATATATGGTTAACCTCAATGTGCAGAAATAAGACTGTTTGTCCCATGCCATCATGCCAAGAAAAAACAATATGAATATCAATCCTTATTTCTTTATAATAAGCTAATCTGCAGACTCGACATCTATCCCCTTTTAAAAACAGAACTGAAGCGAGTATTCACAGAAACCTTATTGACATTAGACTATGACGTGACTGAACAACTGTTAATAAATTAAAACTATACTTAAAGACAACCATTCAATGTATACAATAAACTTACACACTCACACATACACACACACTCAGACACGCACACACATTGCTATTTCTTTAGTTGTATAAGTATAAGTTTAATTTTGTCTTTGTAATCCTAATAAGTTATTAAATGTTTAAAAAGAATTGTTAATTTTAAATGGTCTTGGTGGATGAGCGGAGTACCTAGTAATACGAGCTCGTACCTAGTACCGAGGCCCTTGCAACTAATGTAAAATGTAAAAATTTAAGTCAATAAAGATTATTATGATTTTTTTATAGTTTGACGCTATTAGTTAAGATATGTCACAATTAGATTTAAATTGTTTACTAATACTTATAGTTTAGTCACTAATATTTATATTTTCTATCGCCGTTCATAAACCAAAACTCTGTCTTTAAAGAGTTCTACTATCCAATCATCAACCCCAAGATACCCAACTGTTGTTATGACAGTTAAAAGTAGGTTAGAAATGTGTCTCATAGTTACTCCGTTTGTTATACCGTGGACGCAACTATAGTTAACATTACTTATATTTAATAATATAAAGGAACAAGATAGTGGTGTAGTAGTGGTGGCAATATCCCTACCACTGGTGGGGAAGAACAATTCAACCCATAGGAAAATAGATCAATGGGACTCATTGGCCAGTCAGAGGCCCGCGCTGACATATCATATCAGTTAGCTACTTATATTTAAGATAAACAAGCAATTATAAAAAAAATAATTAAAATTAGTCAAGAAC
>JAOPUB010118168.1:0-18270 GCA_027564055.1 Neptis clinioides
CGCAGAAGTCTGATCGCCTCCACTGGTAACAAGAGGGCTAGCTCATTCTTCATTCTTCGCCCAAAGAATCGGGATTGCGATTCAGAGGGGAAATGTAGCTAGCATTCTTACCACACCTCGTGAGACTTATAGTTTAGATTAGATTTCATTTTGTGCTTTTTTACTTTAGTTTTAAGATGTCGTGTGACATATTTAGAAAATAAAAAATAAGTATATGTGTAATACTTATTCATTTAAATGTGAAACTACCTCTATCTGTCTGTAACGCTGTTACTTAAACAGTTAAAACGACTTTGATGAAATTAGGTATAGACGTAGATTAGAGCTCAAGAACATCTTGATGGTCTTAAAGCGAACTAAATGTATTTCGAGCTGAGTTATCGATTATGTCTTTGAATTTGACGTATATAAAGTATAGAGAAAAAATGTAAATCTAGCAAAAAGTAACAGAATTTTGTATGGGAGTTTAATTACACCCGGCCGGAATCAGGCGAATCAACTATCATAAGTATAAACTCAATTACAGATAAGTTATGCGAACTTTTAAAATAAATTAATCTAGTTTAATAAATAATTGTATGATTGCACGATATAAAGGAAGTTCGATATTATTATTCTTCATCACGTAACATATACAAAAACATAACGATTGATTCACTATTACAGAAACTAGAATAGAATATATGAGGTCAGTGTTAATATTATTGAGTAACTAGTTTTATCTGGAACAAATCACATAAAACTTTTATAAGAAAAACACACAAAAGTGAAAAGTGTTTCAATTCAAGTTTCACTGTTCACTAGATATGTGGATATCTTGCCCTAATAAGCGCTGGAAACTTTCCACAGAGGCTAATAGGTGAAAATTGCCAAGACCTAACCTCCATCTACGTCGTTTTAAGAATTAATTCTTTCGAACTCATTAATAAAATAGATTGGACCTTAGATACCATTTTATTTTATAGTACACGCACAACTCATTGGACAAGATAAGTAAGTTCAAACCTCAATTTTCTTAATACATAATCATTACTTTGATATATACATATTTAACCCACTAAATAGTTTTTTTTTATTAACCTGGACACAAAAGTTATGTGCATATAGATTAGCTACAAAAATTAATCTACCTTTCGTAAAGGAATTTTAACATTAGTAAGGTCAAATAAAAAGTTACCAGAACTTAGAAACCATATATTTAAACTAATCCAGTTTAAGTGTTTTTTTGGTTAGGTTCACTAGCTTTGGTTTACACCAATAGATAAGTCATGTATAAATTAACAAGCCAAAAAGTTAATTGATAGATATTAAATAAGAAAACCGGTATCATCAACACAACAAAGCTGTTTTCAAAAGTGTTCATAATTGATTTCTTTACTATTATATAAACTAAACTTCCATTAAATAAAAATTTCTTATTAAAATCGACATTAATTCTTTTAACTGCCTACAAATACATAAGTAGTGTAGATAATTCGACGATAATTATCATTAAAACAGAAATAGCATGGCGTGTTAGATACACTTTCACCTCAACATGCAAAATTAAACTTTTGCTCCCGACTGAAATGTATTTTAGTTATCTAAATGGCACTAATTTAAAAAGCATCTGATAACAAAAATAGTTAACTAGAAACTTAAATATAACAAAATATTATTTATAGTTAAAACTGTTTTTAAGATGCAGAATAAATTACTTTGAACTATATTTTTAGAGAGCGACATTTACCAGCGACTTAGTTACAGTATAAAAATAGTATAGATAGATATTATTACCCCATTATTTCTACGATGGTTCATTAGGAACGCTATCAAAAGAAACAAAGAACAACCGTAACAAAACGGAAAAGAAAATTTCGCTATTGTACTGATCGCACCATTGCACTCGATTGCTTAAAATGGGAACTTATATTTTTTTACAACATCAAAAACTACAATACTTTAGTAAAACTATAAGTTCGTTCGTGTAGAATTCGATCGATAATATGTAAATTATTTTTCTAATCCTAACTAACATAATAATTTTTAAAGTAACTAATAAAACATAAGAAATACTTAATAACACAAACTAAACAAGCAAAAATGCAATTAATATACTATTGACGCCATCTATTGACGGAAAGATGCGCTGTCGTGTCTATTACGAGCTTGCGGAAGCACACAGGTTTTATCTAAAAAAAAATATGTAGAGATAAAGTACATGTCGAGCTATAACCGTATCTTTCGAAATTAGTAATTTACAAATTACACCACCAATGTGTTGACAACTAACCCGTGACAAATCGACTAGTTAAATCATAACAATAAAAGAGAGATTGTTAATGGCCCACTGCTGAGTCAGATCTACTTCTCAGAATGGGGATGGGTTAGTACTTAAATAAATAGATTTGATTGGCCTTGATTTTATATAGTCTATAGCCATATATAACGTTTATATAACATTAAAAAAAAATTTCAAGCCAAACTGTAGTTCCTGCGATTAGTACGTTAAACCAAATAGACAAACTCTTCAGCTTGACATTATTAGTTCGTATAGATATTGCAGAATATATCATTAAAAGTATTCCCTGTGTACTTTTATTCATTTATTCAGACATCAGTATGTAGATTTATTCAAACCCAGAATGGTACCCCCGTTTATATCGTTCCCTTTCATTGAATTAAATGACCAATATTTTCTAAATTACTCTAAAAATATCAATTTTATATAATAGTTGAATGTTTAAAGTAATTGGTTTTATAGTGAAGTCTAACAAATATATAAAATAATTGCAGCAATAGTACAAAGAACAGGAAGATTTCGTCATTTTATAGTAAAGAAATAATTGTAATTGCTATAAATATAAATGGTAGTAAACGGTAAAAAGTAAAAGAAATGAACGGAAACATTATCAGTTTAACCAAAACAATTAAGATAAAACCTAAACGGCCACGCTTTCGATCATTTATAATTCACTTTAGATTAAAATTTTTAGCTTAAATTCATTATCTATTTATAAAAAACTGGGTTAATTACACCATTTATTACTTTAGAATTGCTCATTTTGATTAAATTTGGTACAGAGATACACTTTGACAATTGACATAGGCTACCTTTTGTGTTTTTTTTTATATTTTATAGGTCTGCGTTTGACCATATCTTGCCTGACGTTAAGCAATGACACGGTCTAGGATGGATCACGGTTTCCTAGAAGATACCTATTTACTCACGCTTTGAAGACACTCATATTGTAGCTATCAGGAAAGACAGACTCACGCAAATCGTTTCACAGTTTCGCGGTGCGAATAAAAAATGTGGATTCCAAAACGCTTGGTTCGTATTTGTGGAATATCCAACATGTACTTGTGGCGCTTCGGTCGCGATTGCCTGGCTGTTCGATAGAAGGGGTGGTGGAATCAATTCATACAATTCGCACTCATTTCAAATGAGTGCACTCGCCGAAATGCATCTGATAAAAAAAAACCTTTTAAACAACCAAAGTTAAACTTGTTCAAAATTCAGAAAAATATTAAATGTGTGCATTGTGTTGCATTCGTTTAATATCTAAAATTCCGTTAGAATAATGAAACAAAGACCATAAACTCAAAAGAATAATTAATTCAAAACGATTCGGTTATCTCCAGAATTCATAGAAAAAAGTAATTAAGATAAAAAGTTAAAAATCATTTTAACGGCCATAAAGAAAAAGGTTATTAGAAATTAATTATAATACTGATAAGTAACTACTGATCTGTTGGAAACGAAAGATCTTAAGGTGCTATAAACTAAATAATATAAAAATTTAAACATTACTTCAGCATTCTACAAAACCTTGAGGAAACGCAATAATAAACTCAAATAAAATTGTGTAAACTATGTAATCTTAAAGATATAATTGCGTCATAAGAACATATAATAACATAACAGATTGGCTGCATAATCATTGCATCAATATAACCTAGTGCCTGGTTACAGATATAATCAAAATTATAATATTTCAAATATTTACACTTCATGTTATGTAAATTATAAAGAAATTAAATTAAATGCATTAAATGCAATGTTACGACGATATGTAAATTGTACAACCATTAGAGGCCACAAATGTTTTTAGGATATCTGTTTTTTTGTACATTACGGGAAAACTATGTAAACAAAGTCTTATGACGGTTTCAAAATTGAATACGTTCACATCGTGAATCGCCTTTAATGGTTTCGTTAAACTACTAAGTTATCCATCCATATTGCTTTTAGAGTTTATCTGTATAGTTATTTTATTTTGTTCTGTTTATTACACAAAAAATCTGCTTTAACATTTAGCGCCATCTAATTAATCTTTGAGGTACTTGCATTATTATCAGTTACCTACTGATGCTTAAAAATTTTGGAAGATGGCGCTATAGAATTAAAAACTATAATTTATACTTCACTACATAGTATAAAATAAAGTCTTTTTCTGTCCCTATATCCCTATGTGCGCTTAATTCTTTAAAACTACGCAACGGATTTTGATGCGGTTTTTTTTTTATTAGATAGAGTGATTCTTAAGGAAGATTTATATGTATAATACTACACGTATTATTTCTTATTACAGTAGAGAAACCGTGCGAAGCTGGTGCGGGTCGCTAGTGTATTATAAATAGTAATATATTAAGTAGTAACTGACCTATGCCTGCGTGAGGTGATATGTCTTACTTCTCTGCCGCCACTGGACTCTCCGTCACTGCCCGAACCACCAATTTCCATAGCGTGGCTCGATACTGATTTTACCTGTCAAAAAATTGTAATTATTATTGCGGCAAAGTATAAGTTTTTTATTCGACAATAATATACACTACTTTTAGAAAAGTTCCAGATTGTCAGCCAGCTATCATAAAAAAATTATTTAACGATCTCTAGATATTGGTAGTACCAGACAAATAAATAAACAGTTTTGAGTTTAAATTCCTTTACAACTTTTTTAATACAGTTTCCTCAGTCAAATGTAGTGTAGTAAATACTCACAGCTGGTATATATCTCCTAACAGCCGCCGCCAATTCATCAATACTTTTCTCTTTCTTCTCTTCCAAACCGAAGAACTTATTCTTCGCCGCCTGGTTCAACGCTGATATCTTTAATATTGGAGGTTTTTCATCCATTGACGCAGCTTTTTCCATAGGACGTCGAAGTTTACCTACGAAACAGAAAAACGTTCTATTATTAAAATAAACATACTTTTTAGAGGAAATTCTAATTAAACGTTATGACAAATTTCTAACTTTTCAAATACGAAAAAACAAAAAATATTTTATTGTAATTAAAAATAATTATTAGGTATGTACTTATCTGAACTTTAGACAATAACTATTAAATAAACATTACCTAATTGCAAGGGCTCATTTACATTCTTAACAAATCTTCTATATTTCGCTTTGTCATCCTCTACTTTGGCTTCTTCCGAGGGTTTTCTACCAAGCTTAGCCAGCATTGGTATTTTAACATCAGGATTTTTCGCCTGATTTAAACGTTCCTTTAGTTCGTTAGCTCCAGGTAATGGAATCTAGAAGAGTGAAATATTTATGTTACACACCTAAAGAATAGAGCTTAAAGTTCTTATTTAGGTTATAGTTATTCTACGAGTTGTGTCATGTTTTTTAATAACATTACTATAAAAATATTAATAACTGAAGAACGTCCGTTGAAAAATTTGTCTGCTATTGGGACGTCTTTTTTTCTTCTTTAATAGTATAAATTAACCCAATTCAATTTACATTTTTTTTTTGGCATAAACACCATAAATAATTTAAATCTGATGAAATTGTCATGCATTATGACTTCAATATTTTATTATTAATGTGGATGTGGGTCATACAATAACTATTAATCTTTTAAATATACTGCAATGAGTATTTGTAAATATTTTTCATGGGAAATAATAACGATAATTTAATATTAATTTATCAATATGTCTTTTACCTTTCGAGGAAACGGATCTTGAAGAACCCTCGTTAGATCAGAATCAGTTCTAGATGATTTTAGTTTGTTGTTTTTTCTCTGGAACCTTCGAGGTTTGGGATCCGGTTCATCTGAACTGTCTGATGAAGAACAACTCTTCTCGGATGAAGATACACTGGATGGTGAAGATTCGTCGTCTGATGAACTGTCTATGCCTTCATCTTTTAGACCCTGTAAATAAAAAAAAAAACATTTCATAACAACGAAAATTTTATCAGCGAAGATGAATTTAATGCTACTTGTAGAATTACGTCACTTATGCAATGAGCAGGGATAGAAACCAAGCAGTTTTATTTGTATGTCTTATCTTTAGTTAATAGTAGAGAACTAGAACTCGGAAATAGGTTTTAAAACATACTAAAGATATAATTAGGCAACAATTTAAAAAATAACAAAATAAAGCTCTTGCCTCGGAACTTTCTCCTTTCGTCAAAGTTTTCGGTTTCGAAGGCACAACAGTAGATCCTGACTTCAATATGCCCCTTACTTCTGGCGTGATCATCCTTTGAGCTCGCTCAGTAGGTGAATCGTCATCCAAATCTGTCAAAAAATATAAAAAAGAATTTAAAGAAAAATAGTGATTTATTATTTTTTTGTGATAAACGTTATAGAATACCTTTAAAGATATAAAAAAACGGTTGAGGAATCACAATGTCAACACCAACCTCAGCAATATTTATCTCGAACCTGTCATGTAAAGGTATTTTAAAAAAAGCCATATTAGTTCCATTAAATAAAAGGCAAGAGTAAGTTTCATGACTATTTTATTATGACTATGTTAAAAAGCACCCATTTTAATTTAACCCATTGAATATTAAAAAAGCTACAATCTTAAAACGTTCGATAAAAAAGAATAAATTCCACAAAAACTTTACAAATAAGGTAACCTATGTACCCCATAACAGCAAATTAGACAATAATGATATAAAATTATTCTAACGATCGTAATATAAAAGGAAGAAATATTAGGGAGGTTTGTATCAAAATTATTTTATTACAGACTCATTACCCAAACCTTCACTCGTATTATGGTAATGTCCTATTATGCTGTGGTTACCATGAAAATGGTAACTATGATGATAATTAAATCATATTGGATTCAAAAGTTTTTATCTTAACTTTTATTCCATTTTTCACCATTAGTAAATTTTCAATCATACTACCTAATCCATATTTTATGGTCAAAGAAACATGCAATTTTATATAAATACTGGATATAAAAGAGTATCTGTGTCAAAATCTCGTTTTCTTTTTGTTTACTTTATCTCGTAATTTTCTTTTATAAGCTATTAAGCTAAGACATGAACTCAACGGCTAGTGTTGTTACTTGCTGGGTATTAATAGCTTAAAGAAACAGCTTAATAATTAATAGCTTAAGAGACAGAGGTCGTATTAATATTTAAAACACTTGACTTTTTGTTTTTGCTATGTAAGACCTTTTTATTTCTAGTATTCGTGTAGTAGACCTTAGTGACCTTACTTTGTATATTAACATCTATGTATTTGTAAACACACATTTATTAATAATAGCATAAATGAATTTTTATTTGAATAACCTCAGTGTCCTTAGGCCAGCAGTATGTAGACTGTGCATTAAAAATTGTAGATCAGTTATTTTTTTAAATCATTAAATATACCAAACTTTTTTGGAGCACATGAAAAATAGCAGGTCAACACTAATACTATAGTGTTACAAATAATATTGTCCAGATGCCAAATAAACACCTGTTTTGGCATTAAGGAGATTATCTATTGTTATGAACACAAGCTGTCATGTTTAAAATCTCAAAATAGATTCTTCACACTAGCTAGTAGTGTTAAGAATTTACATTTTACCAATAATATTTAAGGATTTGCAAGAACATGATAATATTTTATGATTGTCATGCCTAAACTTGTATAGTGGCTGGTGTGAAATGACTGTCTTCTTTTGTATACCGTTTTAACTTATTTTAAAAACTATGCAGCATAGTAAATCACTCATTAATTTAGCATTATTTATAATTTCCAAACACCAAACATATTTAGTTATATAACTTACTTATTGTACATATAATAATAGTAATACCAAAAATATAATATATATAATTAAACACCATATAAACATTCCATTAGTATTAAGTTTCCATGCCAAACATAACCTACCTTACTGTTTAAATTTACTTAGTTCTAAACCCAAAGCGAAAAAGCAAGCGAAAATTCGAAAAAACAACCAAATAAAACACAAAATAAAGATCAGACCTAAGCTTCTAAACTTCGCGTTCTGCTTCATAAGATATTCTAAAGATGTATTTCTTGCGCTTGCAGAACGGAAGAGCTCCATTTTTAGTTGAAAATCCGAATTTCTCGGCACATCTTCGTGCGTTAAGGACTTTGTTAGCCGTTCATTTTGTTCCATTGCCTCTTGTACTTGACTAGCTAAGACTGGCATTGTTCTTAAACGTGAAGATCTGGGCACTCTTTCTTCTTTAGACTTTGGTAATCCAGCAACTGGAGGCTTGTGAGTCAATTTCGCATTGAACATTTTCATTTTTTCCGCTAAAGACATTTTCGCTGGATCGTCTTCATCTAATTTAGCTGCCACCATTTTTGAGTGCGTTTATAATACATTGTGCATTTTATAACCCGGGACATACACATAGTAGAGTCGAACATGCAAAAAAGAAAAGCCGACAATCATAAGACAGAAAGCTTCGTCGATTGCGATTTACATGCCTTGTTTTAACAAAACGTATAACCAAAATTTGGAAAAATAATCGCATTGTTGACAAAAATAAAATAAATAAAATATAAATTTACTACGTTGTCTTTACTTGTATAACTTACTACATAAACAATTTTTATTCGTCTCGTATACATTTCTGCTGTTAAAGTTCTTAAGGTTGATAGCAAAACAGAATTATCGATAAACTATGTTTGTAAAACTAATTTTTTTCACTATGCGTTGATTGTTTACGTATTAAGACAAGCAAAAATAAGTCTAATGTAAAAACAACTAAAACTTACCATCTTCGTCTCTATCTAAAGAATTGCCGGAGCTTTTGGACTGTTCTAGTGAACTTTCTTTAGGACTGCTGGAATCTGGTGATCGCAACAATACGGGTTGAGTTTTAAAGCGATCCGTCACGGAAGGTCCCTCCTTGACTTTAGAGCGACTGTGACGGAGTAAAGGTTTTGGAGTGCCTGGAATTTAAAATAGAAAAAAATTAATTTATTGATCATCTTGAATAGCAATTTAACTAACAATTTATATTATTACCGGATACTTCTTACGGGTTCAAACAAAAAAATCAAAATTTTATTAAAATAATTTAAGTCAAAACAAAAATTCAACTCATATCCAAATATATGCTTTTAACACTATCTAAAATATGTCACTCGACATCTTAAAACTAAAGTAAAAAGCACAAAATCAAACCTATTCTAAACTGCAATGCTTAAGTGATTTCTAGTAGGATGTATTATTTTCGATCAACTATTTTCTTATATATTAATGAAAAATTATTTTTTAAATGTTGCGTTTGTCGTAAAACGTGCTGTACTAAATATTCAAATGAAATAAAATGTTTATAACTACCTTTAGCTTGCTGTTGTAGCTGCTGCCACATACTTGCTCTAGCAACTACGCTATTACTTTTTACTAGTCCAAGAGCGAACCCCGAAGAGTTATCAATATTTTCTTCATCACTTCTAGTTTCCTCGGGACTCTGAAGCATTTCGTTCTCGGTAGATTTCCTTACACGATCCATATTAATAAGATCTCTTTCAATAGAATTCGAAGACCACTCGTTACTACTATTTGAAGCGTGATTTTCATGTATTTCTTGACTTTCGATCAAGCCCAACTCCTCGCCTGAAAATCGATAATTTCATTATTAGTCCCGAGCACGAACAAAAATAGACATACACTAAATACAATATTGCGTGCACGTTTAACTGCGGTGTAACGCTAAACTTGAAATAAAAATAAGACATACTAACTGAATTAATGCAATATTCAAATTAACTTCGAGCTGATAACTTACTAGTAGCCTTTGAAAACGAACGTTGACAATGAATTTCATATGTATTACATTGACCTAAATATAAGGACAGAAAAACATCGACAAGGCTGAACTCGGTTTATTTTGAAAACCTCCAAATATGCACTGGACATGTCTCAATTTACCAAAAAATATAAACAAACAACGGCCAATGCGAACCAACCGTTTCGATTCTTTCCATATGTTTCCTTTATGACGCCGTTACAGCTTTGATTGCCCCGCACACTAAATAAGTCAAAAGCAGTTTTCGACGTACACTCATCCAACGCGTCCAAATCGTTAAAAATAAATTTAATGGTTATTCAAACTGACCAATTGCTATTTACTAACGTATAATGGTGATTAATAACATAATGTAATACTAACCAGAGTGCGGCCCGGAGTCGCGGGATGAAGCGCGATTGTAAACTCCGCTGTCACAAGAAACATTCAGGCTCCAGTTGTCAGCTTCGGCTTGATTACATTCATCTTCATCTAAAGCTCTACTATCTTCATCAAGAGCTACGCGAACTTTATTCACTTCTTCTTCGATCTCGTCAAGAGTAGACTGTTTTGCTTCGGCATTCAGACAAATCTTTTCGAAGTCAAGGAAAATAGCTTCACCATAGCTTTCGTCCTTGGCAACACTGTTAGCCTTCAAAATGTCGTTGGTAATTGGCAAATCCGTATGAAAAATATTGGTATTGTAGGCTGGCGAGTCTAAGGCCACGAAGGAATCTTTTTCAGGCTCTCCTACGTAGAGGCCAGTGGGAGAAAGAACAGCACCGGACTCGACGGAACGGGTCGGAAAACTACGGCCCGCGATGCCGAACGCTTGGAAATTCGCTTGGCCCGGCTCCAAACTGCAAAATGAGAAAAGAAATGTGATAATGTAGAGCAAACACACTGGTTAGAAAAGGACAGTCGGAGTTTCAGTTCACCTTCATATATTGCGATGAGTTATAGCATGAGTGATTTGGACTGGCAGCCTTGTTTATGGATTTAAGGGAGTTTGACACCATTGGCAATATATTCTATATATAATTGTCCTGCATGACTTGTCATTTTTACCGTTATACAGTGTTTTGACTATTTACTGACGAACCGACGAACATCGTACCTTGATTAAAAAAAGCTCTTTTCTATAATAAGTATCTACTGAAGCCTTAATCAAATCTATTGATAAGAAATCATATAATACTTTAGTATTGTTTAGTTTAATTTTATAGATTTTGAATCATAACAGATTCTACTATCAACTTATCATTATTGGGTAAGCATAAAAAGGCGAATAATAGCATCGTAGCCAAAACATCGCATTAAGCAGCAGCAATTAAGGGCATCCAGCGCTGACCGCATCAGATGTTCTGGTCATAAAACATTGAATCCGTGCTGTGAAGCACAACAGAGCCAGAAATAGTGTTGACCCAGTAACGACTGGAGCGCTTATTTCCGTCATCAACATGCCGTCTCAACTAGAACGATACCAGTAAATGCTACCAGGACCGAAGTTAATCACTAACGATTAATGCAATCGCAGGCAGACAAGGGAAAATAAACGAATCATTAGGTCCCAAATTAGAAGACACTAATAAAAGGAATAAGACAGAATAATAGAAAAAAACACCCAACAAGATAAATAGCCCATTTAAATCGCTGTATAGAACTAATGATTTTTATTATTTTTAAATTCCAAGTACGGTAAGCCCCGACTGAACAAGTACCAGTAGCACAATTTCAAATGTATTATACCGACATCGTAGGAAATTAGAAATATTAATAACTAAACTAAATGTTAGTACATCATAATAATTGATAAATTATTTAAGAAGTGGTTTTATACTTCGAATATGTTTTAAAAAAATCAAAATTAGGTAAACATTTTAAAATAGTTTACGACTTACAATTCGAATTCCGCAGCCGGCCAGTCACGTAGAAAGCGATACATTGCGAATGATAACAATAAAAACATAAAACTGCAATATATTCGATTAAGTCGCACGGTCTACATATGTTTCTTACGTTATCTAGACTGAACATGATTCAAAAAGTAAACTGAACTACAACCAGATGATGTCAGACAACCTCTGTTCACAAAATTAGCGCAAAATGTTTACCAATATTACGAAACGTTAATTAGAAGTCACTTATCAGATTAACCACTTTTATCTTTTTCTGAAACACTATAAAATAAAAAATGTATTGTGAAGATAAAGTTTAATAAATCTGAGACTTACGAGTGTATTTGTGTAAGTACTGAATCATTTACTATTGGTCAATAAGTGACCACAAGCTTTCAGTTGACAAGCAAGTACTCGTATAGTAACCGGGTGAACCCGGTGAACCATATATAAAGAATGTATGACACTTATCTTTATAGAAAAAATAATTTTGAAAGACGTGAAAAAACCTTGAAAAAAATTTAAGGACTAATAAAGTTTTAAAAAAATATTTAGTTATCAATTTAATTACTTAAGATAAATATTAAACATCATAAACTTTGTATCTTGTAAATATTGTGTGTTTGTATGGCATCATATCCATGTGATGAAAAATCGTATTAATCAATTTAGTTGAAAGACAAAATAGAATATGCGGAAATATTTATTAAGCAATCTACAGCAGTAAACTTTTGATAATAAACAAAAGCAGATCCAGTGTTGTTTAATAAGAAAACTAGATCAAAAACAGCCAATCCTCTTGATACATGCCCACGTCATGCGTTTTCTCATCAAAATAATGGCAGCAGGCCAAAATTCGGCCTCGACTTCAAATACAATCGACACAAAGCGTAATAACCTTTATACAGGGAAAACAATATCTAAAGCCACTATCCACGTGGAAAATCAAGAATATTATGCAAAAAGCTTACGGCTTAAAGTTCTGCGGCCATCAATTTAACATTTTAAACATTTAAAAACACTGTGTTCGATGCAGTTTTAAGCTCCATGTCGCTAAATTGCATGAGTCAGAAACTAGTAATAGAACGATTGTACACTAGCCTGGGATTGTTTTTGATAACGAGGCTGGTTACGTTTTTATTTTACTATTTTTAAACTTTATATTATAAATCTTACCTTGAAGTAATTGATCTCATTTCTTCTATGGTTACGGGTTGAGTTTTATGCCGCTCCTTATCACGGTTCTTTATTTTAGAAGTCGAAGACTGATCTTTGAGAAAATTATCCTTAGTCAAAGCTTCTTCCATGCTTTTTATTCGAGACGCAATGGATGGAAATGTTTTGGGTCCATTATCGTTCACTAATTTATCGCCACCACATGAATCACTATGTCTGTTTTCACAATTTTCATCTACTTTCAATCGGCGATTATTTAAAATCGAGAGTAATTCGTCATTGACGTCACACACCAAGCTCATCGACCGTGGGTTCGCTTTTGGACGCAGATTTCTTCGTCGAATTACTGCACTTGGATAACTTTGTTCTGGATCGGGAGGAATATTCAAGAGTCGTCGCGGTCCAGCCGCCACCAAGTCGTTTGAATCGCTACTAAAATTCGTCGCACTAATATTTACATCGTTGTCTGCACAGAATGAAAGCCGTGGGCGTGGCGATTGGCTGCGTTCCCTAGTGAGACTCGAACCTCTCTGCTTTAAAATAGGCCTAACTGGTGCCTCACATTCCGAACCAGAATGATCTGATGTCCGCGATCTGAGGAGAGAATGTCTCCGGGAACTTCTGTCGTCTTCGCTCATATCGAAACTAGAAGTATGGCCCTCGTCACCAGACATTTTCTTTGAAGACTTGAGAATGGGTTTTTTCGGCAAATCAAAATCGTAATCATCGAATTCGGTGGATTTCTTTTTAAGTATAGGTTTTGGTGTATCTGAAATTAAAATATCCGGGGAAGGTCTTTCTTCCGAAAAACTTTTTTTCTTAAGTATCGGCCTTACAGTTTCCTTGTCTTCATCTACAATCTCAGCACCTCCTGCAGCCGCCAGCAGCACAGCTTGAGCTATAGACACGTGAGAAGATGTTGTACTACTGCTGGAGCTTGAATTTGATTTTCGTTTTAAAATGCCATGAGGCTCAGGTGAACCATGAGATAAATCATCATTTAGATGTTCTTCTTCTCGGCTCATTTTTCTTTTCAATATACCTTGTATTTGTCCATCTGGAGATCGGTTTCTAACCACATCTTCCAAAGAAGATCTTCTGTTTTTTAAAATTGGTTTACAAGTATCTGTTGAACCATCATCAGCAAACGATACCTCTGGACTGCAAGACCTCCGCCTTGCTACTTGTGATTCGTCCAAACTACGACGTTTTTTTAAAATGCCCTGACGTTGTCTATTTTCAGAACGACAGTTTCGTGATTCAATAACACTAGGAGAAAATGTTACTGGAGGGGAAGTTATGGAATGATTAGAAGGGTTCGATATATTATTCTCTTCATGAATTGACTTTCTTTTCAAAATCGAAACAGGTGTATGGTGAGAAGTAGACGATATTTCAAGACGACGATTTTGACTAGACAAATCTGTGTTGAGATCAGAAAATATTGCAGACTGTTTTTCGAAATCAATCAGTCTCTGAGCTGCCTTGTCTATATCTTTCAATCTTTCAGTCACACCTCTATTCGCAATATGACCCTCATTTGTAAGACCGTAATTAAATGTATGATTGTTATTTCTCTGCTCAGATGTCGATGCAAACAAAGAATTGTAACGAGGAGGATCTGGTACAGTTACATGTAATTTATTACTAGTTAAATTATTTGATAATTTGTTAACCCTATCTAATGTTTGTTTCGTCAAAGCAGCTAGACTGTCCATTTCCTGTGATAATCGAGAACTGGCATGTGGTCTAACAGTTTCATGAAGTGTAGACATTATTGAACAATCTTTTGAATTGGTTAAGTCACCGACATTAGTGGCTACGGTGGAATTGCTTAGGCTATCATTCAATAAAATTTTACTAGGTATACTCGTAGTCGCATTCCCACTCTTCGGTAAACTATCTAAACTAGTCAGTCTTTTCTTTGAATAATGATATTTTTCTTTAAGACTTTCACTATCTTTTTGAGCTCGATATCCCCTATCTTTACGAGAACTTTCTGGGTCACTCTTAACTTTTTCAGGACTTCTACGAACGGATCTTCCTCTGGGCGATTCCAGTTTCGATTTTGTATTATCTATTTTCGATGTCGTTTCTTTTACGGTTTCCTGCTTAACAGGAGAAGTAGTGTGGCGTGCAGTTTTGTCGGGTGTTCTCTTGGACAGCGGAATACAACTAGGCTTGGCGCCACTCTCAGAGCTTCGACGCTTTTCAGGGGTTTTAACTGATGAAGTTTTAATAGGCGTTGACTTAAATCCGAAATGTGAGTTATTATTTTTAGGTAATATTTTGGAAGACTGTTGTAACGTTTCGTTCTTGGTATGAGATGCTTCGATAGACCGACGATTTCTTGTCTTTGTGACAGTTCCTGAAACAAAACAAAACAATATTTACTTTATAATCATAAAATTTTATTTTGTCCAATAAATTAGGCGGAACAGGAAATTGTAAGCAAACGTGTGTATTGTACTACACGAGTTCACTGACAGCTGCGCGAGCGTTGATCGTGCCGTTTTGCGGTTTATGACACTTATTGTTAGACGACCTCAACGTAACGCGTATTGCATTGTGTAACGTTATTATAAAGCTAAAGGTAATAATAAAAATCTGTTCAACGACAATGTGCATCAGAAGAAGAGAGTATTCTGCAATATGTTATCTAAAGTAAACCTTTTGGTATCGAGAACTATGAAAACATTTATATTTTTTAATTTCCATGATCTTTCATTATCTGATGACATGAACAGTTATGCGGTTAACATTTGACAATAATTTCTTATTACATAGGTATTGGCAATATGATCTTCAATCATGTGGAAACATTGAAGGTTGTGGTGTAGGCGGTTTCAGACCACAACGGTCTGGTAATATATATCTGAATAATGAAAATAATATGACAGCAACTAGAATATGTATATTTTGATAGCAAAAATACTTTTAGAACAGTAGAAACTAAAAATAGATTATACTTTTTTCTGAACATATTAATAAAATATTATCAAGCATGCACCTTTTAAAAGGTGAGATTTATCTTCAAAATAATTCTAAGAACGTACAACATAGATATAATTAAAACAACATAATTCCAAGCCAGTACGCGTTATGTAGCAAAATGAAACACCTATTATCTTTATCTCACGACTCGACATTAGTGAGAAACTTGATCCTAATAATATTCCTATTTACATCCAGCAACATGAAGTCAGAATTATACTTGCAAATGTTATTTAGCAAAGTGATAAATTAGAGAAGTGCATTGCGGTATATGCATTTGTATTATATGTATAAATTACTTATTAAGTACATAGATTACAATATTCCTGTGTCGTAATAAGGAACATGCAAGATGACATAAGAATCACGTATCGTACCAACTATTTAATCTATACTAATATTGTAAAGATGAAAATTTTTTTTTGTTCAAAACGCGCTAGTCTCAGGACCTACTGGTTCCAATTGTAAATTCTTTTTGTGTTTGATGGTCCATTTATCAAGATAGGATATAAGCTATAAAATATCACTCTACGACCAAAAGGAGCGGAGCATAACTTCATATATGCTGAGATTCAGCTTGATAATATAAATATTAACTTGTATTATGATTACAATTTTATGGAGTAAATAGATGGCTAGAAATCAAAAGGTAAAGGTGTGGTGGTGTAACATTCAAGAACACTAAGAACCCTAATAGAAGCATTCATATTTAATCCCCTTTGTAATAAAGCTTAAAGAAGTATTAGAGCTTTAAATTGATTGATTGGCTTACTAAACCAACGTCACAGGGACACACATTTTTGAATATAATGGTCAAAAATACAGAAATCCATTAGAGGAGAGTTAGAGTTGAACCATAACGATAGTATTTTGTGATAATAATTGCAGAATTAACCTACTTACTGGCTTTATAAACAAACCGCCCAACTGTCGGACTGTCGGACTCACGCACCGAGGGTTCCGACAGTTCCTGAGAAGTTATATAGCTGTAAAATCAGTTAGGTCATCTCATAATTATTTTATTGTAAAAATTAAAAATATTTAAACATTATAAAATAAATTTTGTTACTATCTGAATCCATAATTCTGTAAATTAGCGGCAGTAATCTGCAATCTTGATTTCTTTTTAAAATATCTATCATCTCAACTCTCAATGCCAAAAAATATTTAGATTGCACGTAAAAAAATATTTATATCTCTTTTTATACTTCTTTACTTAGTTACGTTTAATACGTTATTTAATCGTTATCTGACTTCGCTATGTGTTGGTGAAATTGGTGAAAAAATATGGCTGAAATGAAAAGAACAAAGGCACAAAAAAGTTCACCGTAATTTGACATAGCAAAACCTAATAGATAGTTGGACGTAGTTCTGATCCCTCTTGTTACAAAGGAAAATGAAATACAGGTGGAAAGTTCATGTAAGCCACGGAATTGAAGCCTTTGTGATACATCTGTGATCTTTTCAGGCTGAAAATGATCTTTTTTCTATTATATAAAATAATATTTACGAGGAACATTATTTTTTACTAAAACAACGACACAAATGAAGGTAAGGGCTTTCTTGTGTTTAGTTATTTCTTATGCAACAATTAAGAAGTTATTTTATATAAAACTGACTAACATATCGATGTATAGCCCAAATCCTAGGCTATGAGTTTCTTTCACGGTGAACATAAAGGAGGAGTTTTTGCACAATTAACTCTTGAAGTTGGTGAAAAATAAGATAGTTTAACAAGTATAGTAAATGAAGCAAAACAGGACTATAATCGCAGCGAGCAAAGTCGCAGGTTATGAGCTACGTATTAATAAGTATTGCTAACAAAAACTTTATACGACTCTACGTTCATATAAAAAACTGGAAAATTTCGTTATACGACCCTTATATCGTCAGCTGTCGAAGTTTAAGAAAGTTTTTGCGAAGCCTAAGTAAACAATTGTTTACTTAGAGAAGACCTTCAGACATGTTTAAGTTGATGATATATTTATTTGTTTTGGTATTAAACGATAGTACCAAAATAGCTAGTTTTGCAAAAATTCTAAAACGGCTCGAATGTATGAAACACTATTTTCAAAAAATCCACTGAAACTTGGATTGTATTTCTGGATTAAAATCCCATAGGAAATGGTTCAATTGACATTTTTGCTGACACTACTGTGCAGTGTGGGTACAGCATAGATACTATTAAATAAACAACACTTG
>JAOPUB010118169.1:0-12167 GCA_027564055.1 Neptis clinioides
TTTAGGCATAATAAAACTTAAAACAAATCCGCTAAGACTTCTTTGAAAAAAACCAAAGCCTCACTCCTGAAGAACACGCCGCGTGAGTGACGTCACGCCTACGTCTAGTACGTAATGTCACGTGACACACGTGACGCGCGACAACGACACTAAAGTGAAAGTTTTTTGGAAGTGATAACGGGAAGCAATCTTTTGAGGAAGTGTGGATATCGTAATGACCATTTTTTTTATTTTAAGAGTAGAACTGAACGGTTTCTCATACTAATCGAAACGGTTTTAATTTAGATAAGCCAGTAATAATAGAGATATTATTACTGGCGATAAACTTGAATTGGATCCATGTCAGTAGTGTTAGGACTGCTTCATCGTGAAGTTCTTGACAAACAGTTGAGTTGATACTGAGTTGGTACCATTCGGTTTTATTACGAATTTCTGACTATCCTGTTTAAAAAGTACATTACAAATTTTATGTTCTCACGATTAGTATGAAAAATATTTGATTTGCAATCAAAAAATGAAATTTTCTTAAAAGATATGTCCTACGGCTAGCAAAATCATGTCAACTACAAATATTTATTTCAAGTTATTTGTTATCATTTTATTGACACACTTTACTTATTGTATCATAGTAAATGTGATAGGGGTTCGATCAACCTTGTTTTAAAGAAACGCTAATAATGAAACTATTTTTTGGTTTTAAGAAAATATTTTTTTAAATGTGAAATTATAGATCTATGGATATTTCACTCCTAAACCTCCAAACGATAATAATATTTGAAATAACTGATTTATATGTAAAATTTGAGTTGTTGAGATATTATATTTGATAATATTTTGAGTCTCTGAATTACTTAAGAAATATGAAATAATTGATTAAAATCGTTTACCGTCACAATATTTTTCCTGAACGGTAAGAATCTAGACAAATAGTAAATTACAGGATTTTCACAATACCGGATATGACAAAAATCGATATTAACGGACTAATTTAGTGTAGCTTATCGAGTCGAAATCGATTATTATGACTTCCATAAATAAATTTTGATAGATTTGATTTTAGTAAATCTGATTTATTTTTTAATTATATTAATGAAATCGCTAGCTTTTTGTTGTATTTGATTGGTGTAAAGTATTTAGGCAGATAACGAAAAACCTTTAATGGATGCCGCATTAATGTTTTTTAACGATTATAAAAGCCTTTAAATACAATAAAACTGGAAAATGCATAATATTTGATTCTTTGTGTGCAATAATGTGGTATCTATAGGTTTGTATAAGGGGTAGAACTATAAGGCTGCTATCTCTTCAAACATCGCCTACACGCTAATACGGCGTGACGTCACGAGCATTTATAATCTGCATTTGGCTACCTCTGGCGTTTTAAAGAGATTGCAGCAATATTACAAGTTGGTCCAATACAGTCTTGCAGATAATGACTGTTTTAATATTATATTATAACTAACGCATTATAGGCCAAACACAAGCTTGACCATTGGCATTGACAGATTCATATTGGCCCAACTTATTATATATGAAATGTGTATTAACCCCATTAATTTGGCCAGAACATGTATAATATATAGCAATAAGAACAATTTGTATGTTTATGTGTGCGGACGGCACTCGCAACGTGAAATTATATTCATTTATTTGATTTGCAAGTTGAATGTGATTATAATCGTTAAGGCTTAGTTTTAATAACGAGATGTCGTGTCATTTTTTTATATGAACGTGTGTTTTGTACCGCAAATATTCTGACAGTACGTAGCGATAGCATAAAAATTGTAGATTTGGCTATAATAGTGCAATTATCGTCTATTTATATTATGTTGTAGGGTTTCTGACAAAAACTATTCTAATAGTAGGTGTAAATTTCATGTTTCGGTGTTAGTTAGAAAAACCTTAATTGCCTTCCTTGCTGCGGTGATTTTACCTTCATTTTTAAGTGTTTAGTATTTGACGCGATCTGGTTATCCCTAACAATAAATATTAACTGCCAAAAAGTGACAAAATTGTCTTCGCGTTCTCACTTCCCAAGATTATGACCAAAAAAATGTATAAATTGTAAATAATCGGTCGCCAAGCGACAGAGTCAGGTGTTTGGCTCCGTTTATGAATAAGTGATAGAATAACCATATCTTAAGTGTTTTTCGTTGTTTTACTCTAAACGGAATTATTTGCACATTTTTGGTGCGATTCTGCTCGTGTGGGCCAAACGAGTAATATCTCAATAATGAAGGGATCATGTAGTTCTTCGCAATCGCGTTTTTTAAAACAAACTTGTGTTCCACCGATATTAGGCGACTTTGACACAAAAATTAGCACTGTTCCTAACGTCAGAAAACTCGAATTTGTTTTAAAAAATAATGATATTTGAGTTAACTATCGCTTTTTGAATAGTGGGTTAAATTAGTAAATATATCTTCTCATCGGTTAAGGGTACGGAACGGTTTTAGAATAGATTTTTTGCGCCAAATCCTCGAGAACAATTATTCCGTGAACAATTTTTGAGCAAAAATGCCATTTAGTGACAGTTTAGATCATTTTTTATACATATCAATGGAATCAACGGCGTGGCGGTCGGTTTGAGTTGATATTCGCGATATCAGATCGGAGGACAATAATCGCTTCGGATTCCGCCGGAGTTGTACCGAAACAGCAAACAATAACACCAAACATTTTCTCTCGGTTGTTTAACAAATTTAAGTTGTGATGTAAATATAATATAATATATACATTTTGTAATGATATACATGTTAGTGCCAGATAGGTTTTGTATGGACGTTTATACTGACACGGGCTCGTCATGACGTCACGGCGAGCGCGAACATCACAAACCGCGTACTTGTTAAGAAGCGAGATGCCTTGTACATAGTATTATTTAAGAAATGTGTAGTTTTCGCTCTATATTTTAATTTATATGTAAACTATATTTATAGTGAATAATAAGTGAATGTGACGAGGCCTGGCGTGAGCGCGATCGCGGTGTTTTAACGATTTTATTTGGACATTTCGGTGTAATGAGCTTGCAGCGTTCGTTTTAGATTATCCTAGTTAAACTTAAGCTAGTTACCGGCGAAGCGTATTTATATCATCGACGAGTATACCCGGTTTCCATTGGAGATTTGCCTCTACTGCAATCTTTGTGAGGATTATATACTTATTAAAAAATATTAGCCTTACTAAAATTTTTAACGAAAAATTGAATAAATTTATGGATTTTACTTACGTTTTCTATCAAATTTTAATGCGCGACTAAATGTTTTCAATTTGTGAATGTATCATTCAAAAAGTAAAAATTATTCGCAAAAGCCGTATTTATCTCACAAACGAAAAATAAAAAAAAATGCTGAAAACTGTTTTTTTTTAAGTAACTGTTTTAAGTTCAGAGAGCTGAAAATAAGTATAAGTTTTTTATTTTCGAAATAATCCACGAAGTAAAAAATCGCAGCGGGGGCAAACTACCTATGAGAGGTTTGGCTATACCTGTTATTTATTCCTTGATTCTGACGCGTTCGCGTTACGTTACCAAGGCTCGTACTCGCGTACACTCAACCAAATAAGAGATTGATATGAACTGAACAATGAAGCCGTGATAGCCCTTTGATCCTGAGCACACACCAATGAGTTTAACAATTAAATATCACTCGCTGCAACGGTGAAGGAAAACATTGTGAGGAAACCTGCACTCCTGAGAGTTCCCTAAAGTTCTCAAAGGTGTGTGAAGTCTGCCAACCCGCGTTGGGCCAGCGTGGTGGACTATGGCCTAACCCCCTCCCCATTCTGAGAAGGAGACCCGGCTCACTAGTGGGCCATCGAAGAGTTGTGATGATGATGACTAAAAGTAGTAGTAATAGTTACCTTAACGAAAATATAACGAATCGAGATATTTTAACTAAAATTAAAATATCTCGTTATTCTTAAAGTCATTAATTAATCTGTTTATGGAATAGATTTTCAAATTTTTTAAAATTAGTATAAAAGGAGAATAATTAATTCAAATTCAGACTAAACGTCGTTTATAAGCCTGTAGAAAAATATAAACAAAAATTCATAACAGACATCTAAAAATTAAAGAAGATTTCGCAAATGTATTTATTTAAGAAAAACACAAATAATTGGCAATTAAATATAATACATATATTCCAATTACTCCGTCACATAACCCTCCCCTCAGTTCCCTACACTCAATTATTTCTATCCACTGAACTGAAATAATACGATATTTTCAATTTTTTCCCTGATACAGCTTGTTCATATTGACTTCTATTATACAAGTTTAAATTTATGATATTGTTTCATAAGAATAAGAAAAAAGATTATAACAAACCTATAATCTTTAGGGGACGTTAACCCAGCATCAATTTTTATTAAATAGAAAAAGATTTATAATACAAACCACAAAATACAACTAACTTTAGTTCTCTTCACATCTCCCGGTCATTAGAAAGAAGAAAATGGTAAAAGAATGTGTGAAATATCATCATTAAACCTGGTTTAAACCCTATTTTATAGATAAACCTCGTTTTATAATAAAATCAATCTTATTACAAAACGAGGTGTATCTAAAACCATAGTTATTAGATTACTATTTTGTGTATATAATTTTTAAACATCATCATTAAACCAGGTTTAAATCATAGTTTATAAATAAACTCTAGTTTTGTATTATGACCAACTCTGTCTTATTACAAAACGAGGCAATCCAAAACCATGGTTTTTAGATAGCCACTTTTTGTATAACATTTTTTAAAATAATTAAGCCATAGTTTGTAGATATACCTCGTTTTGTAATAATACTGCGCAAGTTCATATCGGAGGGAATTTACCAAAAGAAAATAAAAATTACTATTTCGGTAAATAGTGAACACAATGACATAATACATTATTATTTAATTGAAAACATCATCGTATGAATAAACCATTAAAATAATGTCTGATAATTTAGATTCCACTCGTGAGTTATTAGAATAAAAATCGTGAATAAATAAATCATGAAAACATTCTTAAAATATCCCTATCCCGGATCTTGTCACTCACAAGGGAATCAGTCAAAGCCTACGGAGTAGTTCCAGTTGTCAATGGGTCAAACATTTCTGAATTTGATCTTGCGAAATCACATATTAGGGAACCTTCATTTAACCCATCCGACTCACTCTTAACCATTTTAGTTGTTTAATGCTTAGCATTAGCACTATAAAGTTAAAACAGTATGTAGCTTTAATATAAATTATTATTTATATGAAGTTGTATGTATGTGCGTATTTCTATAACCGCAGTGCGGTATCACTGCGCGTTGCTTCATAGTTTCTGCTTTAGAACTTTTTCCTTGTTAGATAATTCTAGCTATACTGAAACGTAATTTCTGTTACGAAAGATTCGATTATTAATTATATATCAATTAAAATACTAGTCGACCCGCCCAGGCTTCGCCTGGGTGCAATTTCCCACCTATAATCCTTAGATTATAAAAAAACATTTAATTATTATTTTATTTAATCTCTTTATTGTACACAATACATATACATATTAAAAATATACAGACATAACAGAAAAGAAAAAAAAAACAATGATGTACTTAAAGTGTGAATATTGATTAATGTACAAAGGCGGACTTATTCCACAACCTTAGAATAACTGAGAGAAGTGTTTATACATTATGGGCAGGGTCGAGATTCAAGAGCATTCTTAATTTGTGTTGGTTTCATGTTCTTGCTTACTAGTGTAGAACATTATTTCTTTAATGTACATACAATTCCACTCTGCTGCTCTGCCTCTAGTAAAAGATGAGTAACCTAGTACCCCTTGGTGATAGGGGATCTCTTCCCCGGCTAGCTTGCCACCACCAGCATGTGAATGCGGCCGCAAAAAGTGTCTCTGATATGCTCCGGTCGAGCCACATGTGGGCCAGACCTACCCTTCCTTATCCCATCCCGTTGATGTTATGATTCTGGTGGACCCTGGACTTACACTCAGGGTAAGGGACTAACCCAATACAGGGCTAACCTAATCTATCGTATTATTTACGTAACTACCTGGTCTCTACATTGTAACTACTTCATAATGATTTATTCTCCGACATGTATATGTATTGCTGTGCAGTAATGGATATCAAAAGGCAGTGATAGTCCAGTGGTTAAGACTTGATGTCTCACTCGGGAGGTCCGAGTTCGATCCCACACTCGGGCACATACCGACGATTTTTCTAAATTATGTGTGTTTTAAGAAATTAATATCACTTGCTATAACGGTGAAGGTACACATCGTGAGGAAACCTGCACTCCTGAGAGTTCCCTAAAGTTCTCAAAGATGTGTGAAGTCCGCCAACCCACACTGGGCCAGGGGTGTGAACTATGGCCTAACCTCCTCCCTATTCAGTGGAGCAGACCCGGCTCAGCAGTGGGCCATCGAAGGGTTGTGATGATGATTAAAATTATAATTAAGAGGTAAATTTTGTGTGGTTATATGCAATTATCTCAGAATTTAATGAGCTAATTTTAAAAATTATTTTACTTACAGACAGCCAAATAATAACTAAAATGAAAAGAGGTATAGCAATCGCCACATAACAGTACGTTTGAGAAAAAATAGTGGGGGAACATTGCGCATTCTGAGTTTACGGTCTGACTGCATTGGTTATTACATCCGTGACGTTTACTTTTTTCACAAATAGTAGACCCGCGAAAACTGAAACTTAGTATTGGAATCAATGGCATGTACTTACTGCTGTGGCCCCCCGCGCCACTCTAAAATGGCCCTAAATAATGTAAGTACTTGTGCGAGATCAAGGTCATCATCATACTAACGTGTCGCGAGCTTTACTCAATTTTCTTTAATATAGCCGGCTCTTCATATAACGTACTTCAATAAATATATTACATATAAAAAAATTAAAAAATAATTCAAGCACAGAGAATAATAATAAACTAAAAAGGCAAAGGATCCTAATTTTAGTAACTAAACATCGTTATTTTAAATTTAATAATTTTTACACTTTGCTATCTACTCATATTTATTACTTTTATTTAATTTTAGTACTATATATTTAGAGATGAGAAAAAATAATCGATTTTATATTAATTGATTGTTCATGTATTATGTTGATCAATCTATTCACTATTATAAACAGTCAAAATTCGAAAAATGTTGGTCAAGTAAATAAAATCTCCGATTTTTATTAATGTAATATTATGATTTAATCAGGTAAATACTACGTTCCAATAAGCGTGGATTACGCCTGCGTGGCGCGACAGCTCGGTGTGCTGGACGAGCGACCGATCGCCGCGCTGCACCCTGTCACTATACACGTCAACTTCACCCCATGCCTCGACTGCCGCACGCCCGCGTTGAAGCGAGACCCTGATGAGCGACGATACAGACCAGGCTGAATACACTAGTGAGGTGCTAAAAACTTATTGAACAATATGTCATTTGAAATGACAGGTGTCAGTGTTAGTAAAGTAGGGCGATCCGAGAATGATTAATCGCTGAACTATTAAACCTAAATTTTTATAGTCTAAAATTGGTTCATGATTTGATCTTGCGCCGAGATTTGGACATTCGATGATAAAGATTGCCAATTTATTATTAAATTAATTAAAAGTAAAGTAATGTTTTGTACGAATCGATTGATTGAAGGTCGATTTATCGATGCATCCTAATGTCAAGCATACCTTAATTTAGCAGGTGAACGAGTAGTGAACGTCTTTTTCTCTTCAATATACATGGTGTAATTTAGTTAGATATCTATTAAAAGCATGGTGTTACAAAATACAGATAACATATTAAAACCAGTGTTACCATTTGATTTTGAAATTATTGTAGAATTTATAAATTACTGAGTGTCATTATATCGATGTTAACAAATGTATGAAATCCTTTAAGATGTCAGTAAATTAATGTAAACAGAAAAAATACAACGTTCTAATAAATGACAGTTAGTGATGGTTATTTCACGCTCAGTTTATTTGCGTATTATTCTTTAATGAAACAAGTAGATTACTCACAAACTTTCCATTATATAAAATATTATTAATGCGGAATTAAAAATTCTGGTCTATCTCTCAAAAATCTCAAAATTTAAGGAAAGAAAAAAATTAAACTGAATAAAAGCAGGGTCGAAAGAAAAGAAGGTGCTGGTTAGTAATTAATGAATTACGGACACTATTTAACTTAATATTCAAGTAGATGTTTCAAAAACATTTATAACATTTTTTGTCAATGTAATAATAATATTAAAATATTTTTTTTCTACAGTGGATATAACATTCTGTAACCCTTTTTTTTCTTTTGACATTTCGAGTGATGTTGTAATAATCGATTTCAATTGTTATAAACTATCGATTTTATATTAAAATGAACTAGAACTAAATTGTGTCAAAAGAAAAATAAATACTTCAATAGAGTGACAAATAATGTCATATGCATTCCATAGATAAAATATTATTTTGACATATAGCAGTACAACACAGATAATATTTATTTTTAAACTTTTGTTACATTTTGTAATCATATATTTACTGTAAATACTTATATCATAACATTTTGATGATTTATAAAGTTTTGTCTTTGTACTGATGTAACTTAAGCTTGACATTATCTGAACTATTAATTAAGAGAAGTGTAAGAAGACTTGTGACGTCAGAGTTGTAAGATTCGGCTGTGATATACGGATGTACCTAGTCAAGTGGAGGTGATGCTTGACAAACTGATTACATTTATTGATTAGGCTGGTATCATGTAATTATGTTAATTGATAGTCTGGATACTATGAATCCAGTTCAGCTGACGTTTTTTACCAGTGTTACCAATTTATTTGTAATAATAGAATAACAATATAATTTTGAAACCTATGGGTTTTTAAAATTAAAATGTTTGTATTCTTTTCAACAGCAACACTGACTTACGAAACTATCATTTTTCATCTTGAGGGCTGATGTGTGCTGGTTAGTGAATTCAGTCGTATTAAATTAGAATATGATGTATTAAGTAGAATATAAATATTACCGCCATATTTTTATATTTGGTAATCTATATATAGTTATTATATAAAATTGCTGCGCAGATTGCAGCTTCTATAATAAATTTTTTTTTGTCTATTTAGCTGAGACTATATCAGCATTTGTTTATAGGTCTATATGTTATCTGTGTAAAATGACAGTTGGTGTATGATTTCAGTGTATTATCTGCAATCTGCATTCGTACCTCTTGTTACTTATTTAAGTTAAACTTTACAATAGGAAATATGCGTACTTTAACTCCTTGGTGTGACGTCACATTTTATAGTAATTCTAATTATATATTATTATAATAATAATAATAAAGCCTTTATTTATTTATTCCATACTTTCTTTAACATTTCATTTGCTTAGTTTTGTGTGAGTTTATGTTAGATTGTTTATTAATATCTAAGTTAGTACTGTTAGTATCTTCCTTTTTGTTTGAAAATATGTTCCCGATTTGGGTAAAGGCCTCCTCCTTTTTTTCCCATGCACTGTCTTGAGCCAAGTTTCTCCATGCCTTTCCCGCACTTTGTATTATTTCGTCCTCCCATCGTTTTTTTGGTCGACCCACCCTTCTAGTTCTTGCAAGTCCTTTCCATTTTGTTGTCAGGATTGTCCACCAATGATATTTATATCGTGAAATGTGTCCTCTGCCCATCTCCATTTCATTGTGACACAATGTTTAAGAGCATTAGTCAGTTTGGTCTTCCTAATTTCTATATTCTTATTTTTTTGTTTTTTCTAAGATTTAATTTGCTTCTTTCCATGACGTGTTGACAAACCGCAATCTTATTCATAATTTTATTTGTGTACGTCCAAGGTTGTCCATGGAAGTATGCAAGTATCTTTTACAGTTTCTTTGTTCGCCTGTTTACCTCCTCTAATTATATATTACGGTGTCTTTATCCCATTTGAGAATTAGAAAAAAAAAGTTTTGGTAAATGTTCTGTGTACAACGCTTATATATATATTAATTCCATTACATACTGTGACGTCACAAAACTTCGTTGAAAAATATTCTTATAGGTTTTAAATAAAACTTAAAAAGAAAACGAGAATTTTAATAATTATCGTTTTTTTTATATTACGCATATTTTCTATTGGTTCCTACTTTGCTACTATACGTAAATGCTGAAGTTGGTGTTGTATAAGTTAAATACCTTTCACGTTGATAGTGCTAACTGCAAATTTTTTATTATCTGTAATTTGGAGGTAGCACTAATGTAGTTTAATATTAAAATGAGTTTATTACCTAATCTGTGCCAAAATTATAGATAAGTACAAATTATTTGCTTAAACAATTTTAAAGCAAATGTAAATAATATAACAGAGTATAAATGGTAAAATTACTGAACTGTGTTTTGAAAAAAGCTCATTTATTTTTATATATTTTTTTAAATATGAAACATCAGTTTTTTTTTTGTTTTATTCAAAATTTGAATTATTTCAATAATTTTACATAAATTTATTTTATATTTATAATATATAATATATTTATAATGTACTAAACACAAATTAACATTTATTACGAAAAATATTATTTATGCACTGGCAACATTTTTAAAAAATAACAAATAAATATAATTAGTTACCCATATTGTGTATCTGTGTAAATCGATTCACCTCGTATCATTTATATTGTAATTGAGTTTACTCTACCAATTGTTATATTTTGTTAAATACAGATGTTTAAGAAATAAACTATTTTTACGATCAAGTGTTCCATTTTATTTATGACTAAGAAAACAGGTTTAATATTATTTTGAAATGCTGAGTGACGTAATGTTTACCATAACAGACAAACACCTTTGTAAATTAAGTATCGTAAAATTGGAGGAATAGGATTGACAAAAGATTATTTAACAATGGCTAAAGTTTTTGCTACAGTCTCAGTACCATGTACGATTTTCTTCTACTATTTTAGAAGAATTTATGGTTTCTTTGATTCAGAAATACTTAAACTTAAACCCTTAAAGCTTATTTTTTTTTATAATTATTAAATTAGTCATTAACACATATTCAAAGATGAGGTCTCTTAACAATCGATAAAGAAGGCGAATAAACTTTGGTGTAAATAAATAAATTTTTGTTCTTTTTAACTAGATTAATAAGCCGATGTTCATTTTAATACATTTTTTTAATGTTAATTTTCTTCATTAAAATTCATTAAACCATAATTAATAAATTTTATATAAATAATGTTAGGTTAAGTACTAGAAGATTTGTGTATAACAAAAGTGCTAACCCTAGCTATTTTACCGATTATACCCAGTCTCTTCCCTATTTACCCCAACGATAGGCTGATTAACAATTGAACATAGTTTAGTATTTTAAAAAAATACCAGGGAATTCTAGTTACTGAGAATCAATAAAAATTCTAGTATTTTCATAATTGAACAAAAATATATTTTAAAATCTGGTTTAAAAATAGAGTTTGCACACACAAAAACTAACTCCTAAAATTAATTACCAACAAGTGTTCAACATGGTTTATTTTAGAATTCCCAAGAAAATCAATATTTAGGAATGCATTGCTATGCTGTCTTCACCAGAAAATAATTTTTGTGTGACGTTGTCAGGCCTGAACCAATGAGTATTGAATTCGAATTAGCTATCAAAAGTGATAATGTTACAACAACAAAACTTTTTTATATATAATTTTTTTAAAAGATTACTAGCACTTTGGATTACAACTACTAGTATTCTTGTTCTCCCCTCCAAGTGAGCTAGAATGCTTGTGTTAGGAGTGGGCCACGACAATAGCCCAATGACTGGGATTTGAACTCACTAAATTAAATAATCAATTAATTTTATTCACATTAATATATCAAATTAAATCAATTTAGTATTGTATTATTAGATGCACGTTCAGCATCGATTATTTACAATTATTAGGTATTCTTAAATGTGAGACTCCAAGGGTAAGGGCCTCCTAAATATTGTCCATTTAATCCGATCCAGGACTATTTCATATTTTTTTGATCATTGGTAAGTTTTTTGTCTGGCCCTGTCCAAGTAGTGCTTAGATTGGTTACATCTAGCGTCTTTTAACGGTTACATCTAGCGTCTTTTAATGGTTGCTACTAGAGTCTTTTAATGGTTGCTACTAGCGTCTTTTACTGGTTGCTACTAGTCTTTTAACGGTTACAACTAGCGTCTTTTAAT
>JAOPUB010118277.1:0-12161 GCA_027564055.1 Neptis clinioides
TTATTAAAATATTATTTTTTTATTTTATATTAAATAATAATTACAACAAACTTAATATAGTGCGTTTCCATTTTATGCCCTAATTAAGGCAAAATAATAGTTAAAATGCACCTAAATTCAGTATTTTAAGAAATTTTATACTTGACCACGTGAGTTTCGGTTTCGGTTTCGGTTTCGGCCGAAACTGAAGCCACGGCCGAACATTCGGTTTCGGTTTCGGTTTCTGCCTGGAAACCAGTTTCGGTCGGACACTAATAAAAACCCTGCTTGCCTTGTTTATGTTATAACGTACGAGAAAGATTTCCGTCAAGACACCATTTTTGTAGAAAGTTTTTAAGAAAAGAAATATTAAGAATATTGTGCAGAAAAAGCTCATAAAATCTATGCTAATATTACAATGCTGAAGAGTTTGTTTGTTTGAACGCGCTAATCTCAGGAACTACTAGTTCAATTTGAAAAATTCTTTTTGAATTGGATAGTCCATTTATTGAGGAAGGCTATATGCTCTAAAACATCTCGCTACGATCCATAGGAGCGAAACATCACGCGAATTAAGTAGCGCGGGTCGGCTAGTAATATTATAAAGCTGAAGAGTTTGTTTATTTGAACGCGCTAGTCTCAGGTACTACTGGTTTGAATTGGATAATAATTTTTGTGTTGGATGGTCCATTTATCGAGGATGGCTATAAAATATCAAGCTACAACCCATAGGAGAGGAGCATCACGCGAATGAAGTTGCGTGGGTCGGCTAGTATTACTATAAAATTAAATCTTGATAAAAGAGTAGGGATTTTTAGAGAAGGAATAATAAAATTAATTTATACTTTAACTTATCACATTTGCCCAATTTTTAAAATTAACTAAACTACAATACAAAATGCCTTATCTAATTACGTGTATATGAAGTGTGGAGGACGGTGTTTACTTTGTAAAAGGATAAGCGGTTTACACGGCCAATAAGCTGTAGCTTAAGCCACGGATTGTGAAACTAATACAGATTACAGAAACTTCGAAGGACGTCCTACGAAGAATATAAACGTTGGTTTTATTAGATTTTTAATTAAAAAATTAACAAACTACTTTAGATTTCTTATTGTTCATATAGGAAAAAGATCAAAGTGCAGTCGTGATCAGAATGAAAAATATTGCCTACAATTCAAGGAAGGTCAATTAAAGTAAATTTATGCACACAACGAGCTATTGAGAATATAAACAAGACCATATTAAAAATTAATAAAAGTTGACAAGGCCAATAATAATAAACAAACAGCATACTTACTGGTATTCATCTTCCTCTTTTCTTTTAGGCTGGTAATTTTTGACTAGCCTCCTGTAACAAAACAAAAATATTTTAAAACACATTATATTATATATTATTACAAAATTCAAAAATTCAGACGCTTACGACAGTTGACATATTTTATTATTATTAGATATAATTTGAATTAAATCCGCTCGGCCATTTTAGCTTGATTGAGTGACAAACATCCAAACAAACGCATAATATTAGTAAGATTTAATTTAAGTAGCGGACCCGCCCTGACTTCACAGTAGTACTAAACAGTATTATATCTATCCGACTTACATTGTTTTATTATATGTCAATAGAGATTTCGATGAAAGATCTCAGGCAACTTGACTTTTTCCTTGACGTAGTTTTTTTAAATCGCGAACACACAGATTTTGTTTAATAATATGTAGTGATAGTGATGTGACGTTATAAAATTTAGCATAATATCTAATTTTATGGTTATGTCATTCTAATGTTTATTCCGTAAACAATCTGATGGAGTGAAAGTGAACATTCTACGAATTAGCATAAGAAACTGGTGAGACTTGTTCAGATGACATCCTGTTAAATATGTAATTTATCCTTTTAAAATTATGTAAACTAATTTTAATATTAGATAATATTTCTCATAATTATGATCAAACTATTCATCTTTGCTATAAAATAACTCCTAAATGGCTTGGACTTTACTAATTTTGTACAGTTCAACAAAACCAAAAGAACTGAAATTGTGAAACGACATATGTTTTGTGACTCTAGTAAATTCATTTTTTCAAGTTTCATAGATCATAGAATGATCATAGAAATCTTAGCTATTTCTATATAATAAATAATTCCAATTTAAAATCTGTCAATCAAATCGTTTTTAATTATGTCTAAGAAAGACGAGCAAAGCTGCTTTAATGATTTTGACAAAATAAAATGAATGCGACGCAATATTTGACCTTTATTAAATTAATTAAAAACCAGAAAAGATTATATCTGCTTTATTAACATTTTAGACAAAATATATTTTCTAACATAAAATACTTAAAAATTCATATAATAAAGGGTTAAGAACTATCTTAATCTAAATATATATAAAACTAGCTGAAGACCGTCCCAGCTTCGCTGAGGCTGATGACTACAGATAAAAAAAATATCAAAATCTGTTTTGCATTTCTCACATTTTAAACCTTCCCTTTATTGCCACTAATATTTTAAAACTAAAATAAGTAACTTATTTATCACCAGTCGTTCTCGAGTTTATGAGAGACTAACGAAGAGAAATTCAATTTTATAATACAAGACAATAACAGCTATATCGATTTAGATGAAAATTGGTAGACAGACATAGACAAGATCTAGAGAAATTACAGAAACTTTTATCCTGTTAAACGGCTTGAACGGGTTGACATCTATGTTATAAATTAAAATTAAATTCATGGTGTAAATTGCACCCGGGCGAAGCCGGAGCGGGTCAACTAGTTTTCAACAAAGTAGTAGCAGCAAACCATATGAGCGTATTTACAAGGAAGGATAAAATGATTTATTTACCTGAGTTTTCCTGCATATTCTAATTCTATAGCACATCTCTCCTTTACAAAGTTTCCATATTTGTCTAGAAATTCAATTCCTTTATGTGTGTGGGCAGCTAAGTTATCATATTGATCCTGTAACAAAGAAAATCGTTCTTATTACATGTCATCATAAAACTGGAGGATGTAGATCGTGATATGGGGTCATGAGGAACTGGCGCGCGGAACTGATAACTCATTTGCTGACAATATATTGTACAATTTAATTAACTGATGATGAGTAATATTACAATATATTATGTATTACACAACAAACATAGTACAGATTGTATTGAACTAACATAACGCTCTCTCTTCATCTACCATACTTTCCAATAGTGAAATAAATTAATAATTTTACATGCACAAATACCGAATACAATCTATAAGAAATTTTAAATATTCAATAATTAAAGCAATCAATAAGATAAAAATTAATAATGAAAACATTAAATAAGATCTTTAATATTTATATTCAATAGTATAATTTATAAGAAGAAATTTTAAAGGAATGGTGTGAGTTACAAAATACGTGATAATGTTACTTAAGTCAAAAATATTTTGCCATTTTAATAAATAATTATATATTTTGTAATCATATGAAACGGCGATCCATTTGAATTATTTTTAAGGACATTTTTCTATTGTCCCTCAAAGATGTACCTAATTGCAGACATACAGAGAGGATTTCATGGAGAATTTCTTTAATAGTCCGAACTTGGTTTTAACAAATTTAATTTAAATATTTATTAATACGATGATAAGTTTACGATGCGCACACGACGTCTACATCACAAGGCACCGCCCTTGACTCGCCTAGAGGTTTGCTGAGGACAACGACACTTAAATGCCCACCTCCTTCTTACTTGCTAAAACGGATGCAAAAATATCTCATCATAGATTTACGGTAAAGATCATCCTACTAATATTATAAATCTGAATGTTGGATGGATGGACGTTTTTTGCTCTTTCACGCTAAAACCACTCAACTGATTTTGATGAAATTGTACAGTGATATAGCTTATACATCATAATAACACATAGGATACGATTTATAATTTAATTTTGCCTAATTTATCCATAATATAACGATAAGTACAACCCACGCAGGCGAAGCCGAGAGCGGAATTTAGTATAACTACATAAGGTAAACTATTAAAATAAAGCTACATTTTTATGTAAAATGAATAACAATAAATGATTAAACTATAGACAGTCCGTTGTTATTTAATATATAAAATACTACATAATACATATGCACAACTATACCTATTTTATATAATACAATATTTTTTTAGTGATCCAGCATAGTAACGCGAGTGCAAAACAATAATGTTCCAACTAATTACTTTAATTAAATACAACGCCGTAATAGAAGTGTTGTCATGAAAAATTAAATTGCTGTGTGCATTTTAGTATTTTGTATCGTTAAAAACCTATTAGCAGAAACCATGCAAATAGTCCGAGAGCTCTGGCCAGCCATTCATACATTAAAGTATACAAAAAATCGTGTACATTGTTCTAAGCAAAGGCTAAGGCTTTGGGGAATATTAACCAGTACAATTCTACCTATAAAACCTGTATTTTTGATATTATTATACAGGACATTATCCAAATTCATGTCCATTAATAACAAACACTACGCATGGTCCTGGCACGAGACTCAAATATTCAGAGCTTTAGAGGCGTTTGATAGGGATAAAAAAGGAGTATATTAGTAGAGACATAAAAACCGGATATTCATTCCTTTCAATATTTTGGTGATAAATTGATGTTAACTTGTATGTTTTGTATGTTATTACACTCGATACATGTGAATCATAGCTGAAATTTTGCCGTCTCATATTATCCCTCGGTTTTGAATACAGAGTTGTTCTTAAAATAACCTCGTTGGCTCAGGAACAACAGTAAATAAGTGTTTTCGGAACAAGGAGTGCTTTAATAAAGTTGAAATATTCATAAAGTTGGCGTGTTGTATTAAGCTCCATGTAGATGGAAAAATCTTTCTGCTGTTTTTAAAAATATTAAATTCCTGCGATCTTATCATACACTAGCGGACCCGCCCACGCTTCGCTTCGGGTATTTAAAGTAAAATTATAATCTATATGCCTACATTGTCAATCAGGATGAGTGTTGCGAACCAAACGAACCGAACTGAACGACTAATTTATTCATTAAAAAACCGTGGCAAGTGGCAACACTGCAACGCCTCTGTACGTCATAAATATTGTAGTAGTTACTTCTGACTAACACTTTAAATTTGGAGCAGTAGGAACAAATTGGCGATGATTTATTGATTTGCAAGTATGGCAACACTGTACCACCTATCAGAAGATATCAGAGAAAGAATTTTTTAAATTGGTGCTATAGGAACAAAATTTCGATGACTTAAGGATTTCGAAGTATGGCAACATGTCGGCGAAACAATTATCAAAATCGGTTTAGTACTCCAAAGATAATCTCCAAATTATAAAATTGCCACTCTATGGCACTTAAATGGCCATATTTTTTTAATTATTATAATTATGCAACACCACATAGCCTTCGATTGGCGAAAGAATTATCAAAAAAAACATACAAAAATACAAACAATCAAATTTAACCTCTTTATATAATAGTTTAGATGAATTGCGCCGATTGCCCTCTTTTGTAATACAAGTATCGTATTTACGTCAGCTGTCTTACCCCATTATAATAATATACTGTAAGACATTATACTGTGGAAGTAGCTAAAGTAAACTAAACGAACCGTGTCTATTGCCAACTGCCATATTTTTAACCGGATAAAAAAATAATAGTCTACTAGTCAATCTAGGATAAGTATAGGGTAAGTAGGGCCACAATTGCAATGTATAGTTTATACCCATAGATCTACCGGCAAAATCTACTTTCCTAAAAAAATATTCAATAAAACAATCTTGGTGCTTGGGATGTCGGAAAAGATACATACATTTTTATGTAAAAATATCAATTAATAACTAATCATCCTTGCTTTATTTTACTTTAAAAATAAGAAATAATGAATTTTAAATGCATTATTTTTCCCTGAAATCAAGCAAATTTCTAAGTGTTGTCCACTACCGATCGCAATAAAGATTCCTTTTAAGTTATGACTCTGACGTCAACGCTCGATTGACGCTAAATGAAATTATGTTGCCATTATATAAATAATTATTAATTTTTCAATTATATTAAACCGATTTGATTATCGAAATCGAGATTTTTTGCTTGTCTTAAGAACTTAACAGCTAGTGTCACATAAACGAATGTAATAGTACAAGTTTCGCTATTTACTTATTACTCAGTGTCCTCATTTAGTCCACATTCACTGTCAAATTAATTAATCTTCAACAGAAATTTCAATTGAAACAGGTCTGAATATGTTCGCCATATCCACCGCTTTGCGTGCAATGATCGATTATAAAATATGGCCGACATCGTACAATATCCGTCGGAGTATTGTCATTCTATTACAGCCTTTTATCGTCGTGCATATATTTTGCAATGTCAGTTTTGATTAAGTCAGTGATCGCCTGACTCAGGACTAGTTTTACAATCAATCAACGTTGGAATTGTTATTGAATATCCTGTGCAAGTGTGTTATTTCTGTTTACGGTTTTCTTGACTCACATATTGACCTTTATCAAGTTATTTTATGTTTTACGACTTATTTGTTTGTCGCCTTAATAAAATGAGGTGTCGACGTCACACAATATCCTACTCAGTACCTCGAAAAGTACCTAACCTATTAAGAAATAAAATTTAATATATTTAACATCGGCCTGAGAGTCGTTTCACACCGGGATAATTATTTAGTAGAATACAATGTAGTGAAAAAAAATTCTATATAATAAAATAATTAAAATATTACTTTAGTTCATTGGCCCGTATTATGGCAACATCGAGTTTGTGAGAGTCGAGTGAGGACGTGGGAGAACTGGATTGGTGACAACTGCGTGCATTTTCCAAAGCGTTTAAAGAGTGGTAGTGGTGTATGACTAAAAGTGCATTAACTTTGCAGAATATTAATGCAGGAGCTATTCCTAGAGCCATTAAGTTACCCGGTTCCCCTCAGCCACTCGTCCTCGTCGCCGACTACGGGGACTTCATTAAACCGAACATGACTTCATCAAACGTTTGTCTCGACATAAATGTCTGGTTACTTCAAAATTTACATTTTTATTTTTAAATTAAATGCTTTATTCATTTTATTATGTTAAATCACATCACCTCAGAATTAGGTAAATAATTTTTGTTTTAATAACTATTGTTGCCACAAACAAGCAAAGGCAGGATATCAAGAAACCATTTAAGCATGATCAAAACATGCAACCCACGCGTATATTTTAATAGAATCTATTAAAAATATCATGATTTTATCGGCTTTCCGCCTTCGGCTCTAGTCGTCGTTAGCAAGGGTTTTCTTTATGAATGAGTACATGAATAATAAATTCAATAAGAAACAGATAAATTAAAGAGATTGAGAATTAATTTTAAGTTTGTAATTCCTTTGCACTGTAGATGTAAAATAACAAACAACATTAGTATAAAGTTTTGACAGAAAATTTAATCATTTGCTATCGTTGTCATTACCAAGGTCATAGATAGCACATATTTCGTAATGACAGATCTAAGTTATCTTATAGAACAATTATGCACCGATTTGAGGGTATTTAGGGATGTAGTACGAAATATGTGTCGATTCCACCTCAGGAATGCGCTTACAGAGTCCATAACATGATCAGTATGCGGATCACACCCACAGCGGTTACCGACACGTGTAATACTGCCAGTTACCTTGACTAATTATGTTAGAATACTAATATTATATTTGCAGTTAATATCTAATAATGATCTCTTTCAATTCTTAACTAGACTTTATGTAGGAAATTTTCATCGGCTGGTCTGTTGCATCTGTTAGCGCTGATTCTCAAGTTTTACAGATATTTTATAGTCGTCTTATAACAGCATTATTATTATTATTTTGTTTGTCTATCTGTTTACTTATTAGCCGTTAATGTTTACCAGTGCATCAAGCAGAAACAACAGAAAGAGTACGAAATTAGGTACCAACAGTTTGTACGGTTGCATTGCTCTAAGTGTACCTTAATAATATTTAATATGCTAATTACATATTTTTGTTTACTAAATCTTAGCAGATTAATTCTTGATTATTTTAAAACCCATGGTAATAATTATCATATTATTAAAACACACCTACAACACGTCCTACTGCCTTGAAATACGTTGACATTGAACTTGTCAATGGGTGTAGTTAGTGTGAAACAGCTGTTCTTTACAAGGTTCTTTAAATCATCTTTTGTAATAATTTTCGTAACTAAACAACAATGACTGGACAAACATACCCACTTCTTGATAGAATAAGCCTTTTATTGTCTCTTTTATGATCTCAAATAATGGCGGCAAATTTGATAACGAAGTAACCTTGTTAGTTGTGATCTAGATATTTGTCTCTTTATGTTGAATGCCAATGCCAAATATCATATAAATTGTATAACCTAGTTTAGATACTTTCAATGACATCAGTTACCTTTTTTTTATTAATAGAACCCTGGTCCGTTTTGCCCCACCGAGGGAGGGTACATATAAACCTTCCTCTTGGTCCACTCTTTTAATAAAAATCATTCTATGCGTAATCTAAAATATCTAAAGAGTACAGACGGCGTGGAGTGACTTTGTTTTGTGAATATTTTACAATACAAGTTAGGTAACTTTTAGCCAGTTTGAATAAAATATTTTGCTATTAGTTTCGCTATTAGTATATGTTTAGATGCTGAATAGCTTATTTGAATAAACAAGCACAGTCTCACACATCTTCATAGCGTTGTATTGTTTACGTATTTCCCCGTTTCATCCAATTGTTGTGCTCGTTAAACAAGCACGACGACACGTCCGTCACAGTAGGAGCTTAGTTTTCCCCTTTATTATAAACTCAGCAAAGGCATTCCGCAAAATGAATTCGAATATGTATGTGAAGTTGCAAACGGTTCTCACAACCTATTGATTATGAAACAAAAACTACGCAGAATTAATAGCGGCTTTGTTTATGCTGCAGTAACCTTTCACACGGTGTTCATACATTATTTTTACTTCCGGCTCGTCTTGAATCATTGAAATCACACCGGAACAGGGTCGCGAAGCAATCGTTTGATCGATGAATCATGACAGAGGAATGCCCTGTCCTTTACTAATTAACGCTCATTACTCATCCATTCTTTATCAAGCAACAATACAATGGGTATATGTCTCCATGATAAGATTACAATACGTCCGAGAATCAATAAGTGTGCAATGCCCTAACATAATAGATTAAAATGTTAATATTTTATAATAGTCCATACAATTTGCAATTTTTAAACTATATTCATTCAGTATTTTAAAATAGTCAGCCATGAGCTGTAGTGGATTGAACTATCTATATAGATAAACGAATGCATTAAGGCTAAGGCTTGCATAACAGTAATATCATGGTAACCATGACAACAGCTTTAAATACATATCCTTCTACTATCCGACCCGCACGACTTCATCCGCGTGATGCTCCACTCCTATGGGTCGCAGCGCGATGTTATATAATCTAGAGCCTTCCTCGATAAATGGACTATACAACAAAAAGAAAGTTTTTCAATTCAAACCAGTAGATCCCGAGATTAGCGCATTCAAACAAACAAACAAACAAAGTATTCAGCTTTATGATATTATAATATAGTTGAGTGCAATTTGTTATTACCAGTGAGTTAGTTCTTTTTTATTTGTATCTTATATCTAAGATAAGACAAATTATCCATAATTACGTCTCAATATTATTTAATGTATGTCTTAAGTTCTCCATTGTACTTATGTACAAATATAATAGACCTACTTATGCAGACAATACAGAGATCTGATTATAATCTGCATATTTGAATAGCTAAATGTTCCATTAGATTGTTTTATATCTTCTTATCAAAACAAGAATGTTATGTAAACAAACTATGATAGATACATAGCTCTCTCTGACATAATTGACTGAGAATTCGATAGTTTATATTTTTCTTTAGCTGACCTGACAGATGTTCTATTAACTATGAATATTAGACAAATGTCTGATAGGTATGACAACGCCATACACATTGCATTAGAAAATTTAGATTTTTATATTTTTTTATCATTATGTTGGCAATAGTTTCATAAAATGGTAGTATTAGTTCTTAGGTTTGTTGGAAGGATACAAGACAGTTTGTATGGTCGTTGAGTTACCTTAAATTATCGCTCAAAATTCTGAGTTTTTTTCTTACATAAGAACCTTCTTCAGACAGTAACACAAAAATAATTAGCGAATTCGGTACAAACATTCACGCAATTGATTTTTTTATATATAGACTAGCTGACCCGCCTTCGTTTCGCCGAGGTGAATTTTCGTTTTTTTAACCTTTTTTTTTAAATTGAAGTAGCCTAATTACTCACTAAAACGTCAGCTATCTGCAAGTGAAAGTCCTGTTCAAATCGGACCAGACGTCCCAAAGATTAGTCGGAACAAACAGACAAGATGGACAGACAACAATTTTAATAAATATTGTTTTGTTATATGTACTGTGAATACGTCTAGATGCACTTAATAAAGAGCTGTTATTTTAATATTACCAACAAACACTCCAATTTTATTTATATGTTTTACGGTATTGATTACCAATTAAGATATATAATATAGGACAGAATACTCTATATTATTTGTTTTTCAATCATTATTTGAGAGTATATCTATGTCTAATTCATACACTAAAGCAATATGATCTCCTACACAATTGGCCTAACGGATCAAAACGAAATCGGTCAAGGAGGACATAAATAGTCTGTTTGCATAATATAATTTAGTAACATATTGTTTACCTTTGCGGTTTGGCTGTTAACAGATTTAGATTTTATTCAACTCTATAATGTAAGAATATAGCGTTTTATATATACGATTGTAATTTTTGTCTGTTCAACTGATCAACAAAATTATACCTATTACTATAAAAACTTGCAGCTTGATACAACCGAGCAAATACCAACTTTACTTGCGTTACGTGATCATCACAGAAAGATTCCAATAAAAAACTTTTGGGATTTGAGAATAGACCTATAAGAACTAACTACCAGTCTATGAAAAATCTTGCTAGCATTATGATAAAAAATAAAAATCAGGATTTTTCTAATCTGGATAACTCCTGTAGGAGGCGTTAATTGGTAAACGAGAAAAGAAAGGGAAAGCAAAAGTATTAATTATAAGACCAGAAAGGCGTTGAATGCATACTTATCCACTTTATGTAATATGTTATGCCATCCACTAAGGTGACATAATTAAATTGCCAAATCATATGTTGAGACATTGTTAATAAAGTATTATGTACAACATTACAGCTTTAATACTATATTTTCTTTTAAATTGTAAACAAATATAACACATGTTGAAATAATTACGCGTTTCAAGTGAGCTCATGTTTTTTTATCAAAGGACTTTAAACAGACGTTTAGTAATAGGAAAAATCATTTAGTAATGTAGTTCTACCACATTCCGTTTACGTGGTCTAGATAATATTTATGTGAATGTGCTGGAGATACTTATATGAATATATATTTACGACAGAAAATACAGACCTCTGGCTTATACGAATAGTATTTATTGTTACTCCATAGCTAAATAGCGTTGATAAATGCAATAAAATGGTTATAGGCCATATAACCATGCAAAGCACCAATACCCAAAGTGTTAATTAAATTGTGCAAGGAATCAATCGATTTTTACGTAACGAGTCGCTGACACGGTTTTCATATGGTGATCTCGTTGTAGGCTACTTTCACAACCTGTACACCACTTTTTCCTCGTTATGGACACATGCAAAATATTAAATAATGTTTGAAATACTAAATTTTAGTCCAAATACAAAAAAGCCGTAACATACCAGAGGAAGGAAGTTGAAACTGGATGAAGTGGTAATATTATAAATATAATAAGGAATCTATATTTCCCTTGGTCACGACATCAAGCGAGCAGCAAGCAGATCCGATTTTGCAAATATTTTTTGTTGTGTTTTTTACTTTCATAAGTTCTTATGTAAGAAAAAATTAAAAAGTTGAGCGGAAAGTTAGAAAATTTAAGAAAACTTAACGACCATATTAACTTTTCAATTGAAACTTTATTTTCTTTCAACATTATGAACTATTCTGGTAGTTAATTAATTTTATAGTACCTATCTGAAACTTTTTTTTAATCAAGTTAGTAGGAAAATAAGTATCTTGATCGTGCATTTCTTATGACAGAATACGACATT
>JAOPUB010118383.1:0-12159 GCA_027564055.1 Neptis clinioides
GTTATTTGACCATAAAGTATTAAAGTAGTCTCAATATATAAACATAAATCTTTTTCAATGATTCTAAATACTTAAAAAATATATATCACAATAATTACCTGAAAGAATCTCTAAAAAAATTAAAATAACATAACCTTAAAAAATTGGACAGGACACAGGCTACAAAATCACAGATTAAATATAGAAATTTTTATATGTAGTGTTGCTATACTAGATATCATATTTGCCTATTCCCCTGCTTACTTCTTCTAAATAATTCAATAGATGTAATTTTTATATTTCTTTGTACTGTGCCTGCACCGCATTTCTAATAGTCCTCTCCCATATCCCTAAACCCTCAAGGGTTTCTTAAATAATATTAATAATGTATAGACTTTAAGGTACAAATAAAATAAATAGATGTTTAACCAACTTCAAAAAATATATAAAAAAAGGTTGATAGATTTCTATATATGTTTTATATTTATTTTTACATAACATAACGACAAAGAAAGATGATTTGTGTATAATCTGTAGCTTATACAAAATAGCTGGACGTTCAAAGCGCTAGTAAAAATAACCAAAAACTGACCACTCATAGACAATGAAGTGTTCAATATAAAACTTGAGGCTTAATTAGTTAAACGTTAAACAATCGCTTTGTCTGTGCTCGCCCATCGATTATAGATAGTGATGTTCCTTCGCTTCAACCATAGTGTTATTACAATATGGACTGGGTGCTCTGTTTATTATTTTACTAAAAGAAGAAAGATAAGAAGTTTATTCTACACTTGGCGTCTTAAGTATGACTAAAGTCAATCTTTTAATAACAATAACATAAGTTTACTTTAATAGTTTAATAATTAATTAGTCCAGTGATTTATTAGAAAGGATTATATGTATTATTACATCTTGTAGCAGAGAAATCTTGCGAAGCTTGCGGGTCGCTATATAATATGAATCAATCAATTTCAAGGAACGCGTTAAAAAATTAATGAAACTTTGTTAACTTTGGAATCTTTTACTGTATCCTAAATTAAAATGGTGGTCATTTTATTTAGGAGAGTTTATATTTATCTTAATGCATCAATAAAAACTATATTAAATTAAAACAATATTAGGCGTCATCTATGACAGTTAACCCGCGCAAACAGATAACAAACAGATAATAGATACCCATCTCACTCGTTCATTTCCATAGACAATTGACAGATCGTCCAAATCGTGTAGCCACAGATAGCGTAATGACGCGCTATTAGGCTAGGTGTCGACGGGCGACGCGACGCACCGTGGGAGTGGAGCGGCCCACTTCTGAAACCGACTAATCATGCATGCAATTACTCTAATTCAACCGATGTAACACTTAATTGAATTGTTGATGTAACAATTCGTGGGTTATTTTATTATTGAACACGATTTTGTGTAAATATTTATTAATAACACGTGGAGATATTGACTGATGTTGATGTTGAGTTTGGTTTTACGTATACGCTCTACTACAGTCACGACTTGTTCATTAGAATATTACTCGCGGATGATAATTGTATCTGTCACTTGGAATTTATTTCTATTCGAAGTGCAACGTTCGTCAATGAGATCAAATTAGCACCACTTTTGAAGAATTTTGTCCATCATAAAAAGTATACACAATTAGGAAGTCTGCTGAAAATCCAAATAATATAACAATTTATTTCCTTCCACAAATTAAGATCTTCATTCTACAGTTAAATCTTTTTTGTAATAACAATAAAATTCTCACAATATTAACCGATAAAAATACAAGTTAAGAAAAAAAAGAACCTGCTTTGCCTTTTTATAGGAAGGTAAAAAGTACGCGCGTGCGCCAGCATTCGTGCCGGCTACGGTGCTGCCAAAACGTGCGCGCTCGAAATACTTGACGCGCCGGGCATTTTATACTTTCAACCATGACAGAATTGATTTAATTTTAACTAATAATGGATAACCTTTAGTATAACTGGAATTTACTATTATAATGCTACGTGACTTTGTTCGCGTAGAAGTACAAAAATATTCTAACTCACAGGGACAATGCTTTTTTTCAGGATAAAAAGCAACCTATATGTTAATCTTATAGAGCTAAAGAGATTGTTTGTATGAACCCACAAATCTTAGAAACTACTGGATCGAATTGAAAGATTCTTTTTGTGTTGGACAGTCTATTTATTGAGGAAGGCTATAGGCAACATAAACTTTACGACCCATAGGAGTGTAGATCACGCGGATGAAGTCGGCTAGTGATCTTCAAATTAGTTCAGATGTTGTAACGTGATATATTCATAAACGGGATATTTTTAAATATTGCAAAATAAGTATTGCCACTAGAAAAAATGACGTCAAAGTTTGCAAAGCAATCGCTTTATTTAACACACTGAGAGAGGTTAAGTAGAGGAAGGGATCCAATTGATTCTTAAATACATCCCTAACTAAATATACTCTTTAAAGAGGTTTCATCATCTTAAAACGCTTAAAAGAATTCTATTTTTTTAGGTTTCCATTGAAATTGTCTATGGTTAGTACAGTGTAGTCCGAGCGTTAAATCAATGCGCGTCACGATCGCGATACCGAGAAACGGCAGGTGGATTACTGGAAACATACCGATTTCACGCATTTTACAATCATTCATTGCATTTTTATGTTTCTTTAGACTTTTCTTGCTCTATATTTAAATAACGTTAACGATTATTTTATTTGGATTGAGCGATAATCTTAGTTTTGCACTCAGAAAACTCTTGTCTCCATATATTGATATAGGTCACTGTACCCTTACCAACCGCAAAAAAAATTTTATTAACTTATCAAAACATATTTAATCTTTAGGTCTCCTTGTACATTTTGATTTCTTCGATAACGCCTCTCTCATCCATATTGCAAAGAATAAAATATTTTAACAAACATACAAATCGTTTGAAAGTTCCTTTTTTATATGGTTAGCATCGTAACATCATTCTAAATCTAATATGGCGGAACAACCAAGATGGCGGCCAACTTATTTTTAAAGAACTCCTACAATGTGGGTATCAAATGAAAGGGCTTGCTGAGAATATCTCAAATAAAGTCACTACAAATCCAATATGGCGGTCAAAGTTTTTTAATTACCGAACGAATCCTATTCATCATATGACACAATCACACAAAAATGACTGAACGGATTTCGATGAAATTTGGTACACAGATAATTTATAACCTGGATTAACACACAGGCTATTAATGACTACTTAAGTATCCTATTTAGAATGTCGTACAAGAGACACTATTTGCCTTTAAACAGTAATTATAGTTGTTATTTTATAATGTAATCGATTTCTTGTTACTCCTATTATATAGTAATAAAACAAGCCATGTTAGTACTAATTTAAATTTACTAGTCAAACTGCTCCGACTTTGCACAGAGGCAATTTAATATAATATCTAGATTTATCAAAAAACATTTAATTCTTAATATATTGTTGGTAAATAAAAATATTTAGGAGCTTACGACAGTTACGAGATTTTATTATATTCCCGCAGGGATTTATAAATTTTTCAGGAAAAAAAGTAGCTAATATGGTAATCCAGGCTATAAAGTATGAGTGTTTAAAATTTCATTGAAATCTTTCCAGCCGTTTTCTCGTAATTAAGTAACAAACATCCAAATATCTTAAAATCACAGTTTTTTTGAGGCCTTATTTATACAATTTAAATAAAATTTTATTCATGGCAACATTTTATTTGTAACAAAATATAGTCTGTATTCCGATCAATCTGAATAAAGTAGTATAGTTTAGTTTAGTGTTGCTAGATCTGAATTATTTAAAAAAAATCTTAATTAGATATTATATCTTAAATAGATATATCATTCTGAAAAATATAACAATTTGAATATTTTGAGTGATGAAAGATTTTCACAACAGTGTTACCACAGTTTCTATTACATTTTTGGACAATTTAAAATACATTAAACTAGAGTGTGGTAAACACGACATCTACAAAATGGCGGTATTTACAATTATTACATAAACTTTCGCTTTCTAAATGTTGGAACAATACTCTATTGAAGTATTGAAGATCGAAAACAACAGATAATATATAGGAAGGCTATATTTTATGAATGAGGATAATTTGGTAACACGATGACCACTATTACATGGCAAAATTTAGAGTTTAAGCTAGCAACACTTTCTTTAATTACATACACAATTTATAACAGTTTCTTTAATTTTTTTTTAAATATACGGAGATCTTTGGATTTAGTTGTTTTTCCGATTTATTATTCAAATATTTTTGAAAACAGATTAAAAATGAATTCCAATTTTGAATTTTGTCTATACGAATTTGAATTTAGAATTTATGTTCTCCTCATAATCCAAAAATTTAGATTTGTAATTGGTTATTAATTTCGACAGTTGACAGGTAGGGGCAGTTGATTAGTAATAGTAGGAAAATGTTAGTAGTTTGGCCGTTGGTTATTATTAGTTAATATTGAGGGCTGTTTTAATAATTAAAAAGACTTTGTTAAAACCTTCACCAGAGTCATAAGTCCCTGACTTGGGTTTGGTATCTAATGTTTATTTTATTATTAAACTCACTTCAATTATCAACTCCTCTGAAATTGATTTTTTTCAAATAGCAACTTGTTAAAAAGTATAGATAAAAAATCGTAGAAAAGAAAATTTAAGATATATATACCTGTTTTGTAATCTAAAGTATATATATTTTCATAAAGCTTTGTTATACTTAATTTAAACTACCTACTTTAATATAATATGAACCGGACATATTTATCAGAAAATATTTCACCAATAGCAACACTGCATAAAAGATAACTTATCTTCACAAGGAAAAACTGCATAAAATTGCCTCCTTAGTGTTTAAACATACTTAATAAATTCTACCAAACTATTATAAAGCAAATCTGTGTGTTTATATATAATTATACATTTTAATTTTCAAAATATTTACAAACTTTCATGTCCTATATAGAATTCTTTAAAACTTTTTTGAGATAAAATATAGGCTACCTTATTCGCTAAGATTTAAGCTATATTTGTACCAAACTTCATCAGAATCGGTCTAGCAATTACTGAGTTTTAAAAGGTGAAACTAGACTAACTTTATTCCATATTTAAATACATGACCTATAAAGCAGTGTAATCTAGATCTCGCTGCTTAACATCAAACTGAAATAAGTTATTAAATTAACAAAAACTAATTTTGGAGATAAAATATAGTCTATATTATTTGCTAAAATCTAGTCAACCTTCATACCAGATTTCATCAAAATCGGTCTAGCCATTCTTCAGTGATAAATGGTGAAACTATACCGACTTTGTTTTATATTTAAGTACCAAGACCCATAAACCAGTTTATACTAGATCTCGCTGCTTAACATCAAACTGAAGTAAGTTATTGAATTAACAAAAAGTAAAATTAAACTAGCACTAAGATAAACAATATTGTCTTCAATAAATCATTTGTAAACACTGTGTGATTTCTTTTAAAAATAGGAACCACTATTTAACTCAAAGATTTATCTTATGGTATTAAAAGTCTTCCCTAGATTTTTTAATGAGCGAATACGAAAAATGTTACTATAATCCACTTCTTCAACTTCTTAACTATATAAAATATTGGATTACTATCCTGTATCTATCTTAATTTTCATAAAATATTAGCCAAAAAACCAACAACATTATCATCATGACGATGATGAGTAGCATCATGTAGTACACCTCTCTTAACTCCCCAACGTATTTTTCCTATAGTCTACTACCATCTGTCTCAATAGAAAGTCTAAAGATTTTTATTGTAGCGAATGGTAGGTACTTAGTCTGGTCATCTAACATCATTACATCTTCTTGTATCTTGTGTTTGAAATTCCAATGTTTTAATTCAATTACACTCTTCTACAAAAGTACCTATAATTCTATAGTATGGTGTCCAGAGAATTTTTCCTTAACTTTTTGGCTCTTTTGTAGGTTGTGAAAATAACAACAAAACCATGATCTAATCTGTCTGCATTAAACTACCATTAAAATCTGATCAGTCTTATAAATAAGTGTAACAGACACACACAATTACATTTGCATTTTTAACAGTAGTTTAAAACTGATACTACAATAAATCATAAAGACATCAAAACAAGGAAAATATATGAACAGAAGGATAAATGTCATATTTGTACTTTAACTTTAATTTAAATAATAAGTTGTTTTATATAGAGGTTCTTGTAAGTGCTGGCCCAATAATGTTTTACTAAATACATTCTATGATCAAAATTGTATTATTACATAAAATTCAAAAAATATAAATTATAAATATAAAACAAATGTTGCCAAAGTGCTCTCCGGAGGTCTATTACCGGTAGTTACAAGTAATCCACATTGAAAGAGAATTGTGGGTCAGTAAAATTTAAAAAATGATTTCTGATCAAGTTAAGGCAGTAGAGGTAAAGGAATGAAGGATTCTGTTGTTATCCCATTCTAATAGAAAAGATGTATATATATTTCTGATATAACTTTTTGAATGGTTAAATTAACATATTTAGGGGTAGTAATACACACAGCTCCTACTACTGACATTCCGCCTGCGCTATGTGCTAGAGTAAGTATGGCATAGATTTTAATTTTAATTAATAATATACTGATGATTTGTTTACATTTTGTCTCATGCTAAGCTGAGCGTATACCTTACAGTAAATACTTACATCCGAAGGATATGTGTATCTGTTCTGGCTGGCAGTAATTGCAGTCATATCCGGGGTCAGGACCAAGCTGCGAACTTAATTTCGCGACCGAGAGTTTCATTAAAAACACAAATATAAATAATCTCATTGTTCTCAGTTTCTAAACTTCATTGAAATGAAATATTTATTTAAGTATATAATATACTGTGTTGTACTGCTCAATCTAGTAGTAGCACTAATGATGAATCAACAATTACTTTTATTTCGCACTAGCCGCAGCCGCCAAATACAATAACAACAAATAGACCTTATCAAATTATCACTATCGGTGTTCAGTGCTCAGTGTTACCAACACTCAAAGATTTTTCTCCCTAAAACCTAAATCAAAAAGCAACTAATATTAAAATAATTATCATTAGAACTAAAATTATATAAACCCAAAAAACCCTCTGTATAGATCCCACGCACGGACACACAACGCGTTCACAATGCGAAACTCAAATAAGACAAGTATCAAAGATTACCTGTCAACCTACTAACCAAATTACCCCAAAATCGGACACTTACCCGCATATTAGCAATACTGAATTTCACTTGCAGTAGTGATGTTACAAATAATAATAATCGATACTGCATGTAATTGCAATTTATCTATTAGAGTAAATAAATAAAAAAGTCTAAATATAATAGATGTAAAATGATTCATAACAGTTTTCGAATCCGCCCTTACTAGGTTGAGGTATATTAAACCGTTAACTGACTAATTTTTATTTTAAGACAAAAGTCACCTAAGCTCCTACTTATAACGTCAGTTATCTGATAGTAATAGCCGTCATAGAGATTAGCAAAAACAAACAAATAAAGAAAAATTTCAAAAGTTTTTTTTTATGTAAGTACTGTAAATATTTTCATCATAATATACATCACTCATATACATGTAATAAAATTATTGTATATTACTGTAATTTTTATTTATAAGGTACATTAATCTTCAAACAACCAAACAATGCTGTGGTAATGAATATGTTTTAATAAAGTTTGTAACCCATTTTGCGTTATTATCATTATAACCTCCGTGGTCTAGTGGTGTAACCGCACATTTGTGCGCCGGAGGTCGTGGGTTCGAATTCCGAGGGGACAACAAATTAAAATTGTTGTTTCTACTGCTAGGACAATGCTAGCTGAATACCTGATTGGTCCCATAAGTAAGATGATCCATATGTCGCGGGGGCATTTAAAAATCGGACCTGCGCCTGAGCTCTCTCCGAAGGTGTCGGTTCTCCGCCCTTTCGGACTCAGAGAGTGAGGACATAGGGAGTGGTCCTGTGAGGCTTTGCCTGCGCTCACACTTGAGTACTATAATACAGAGTACTCCAGCGTGTGTGGCCGATCTCTTAATACGGGATTGGCCGCTGTGGCCGATATCGGTCAGGAGCGTTTCACATGATCATTAAAGGATGAAAGATAACAAGTCTGTATGTTGATCCAGATTATAAAGTCTCTGTGCGCCAAATTTCATTGAATTACTTTTAGTCTCATTTAGTACTCGAAGTAATTTATCGTTTAGGTTTTAAGTTAAATATATGTGAAACCGATGAAAAAAAATGAAACATTGCTCAAAAACATTTTTATTCAGTCACTTTAAAAAATTATCTTATCATCTAATAAAACTAATTAAATGGCATAGTATAAAATATATGTCCGTTTAAATATAATAAAAACTCAAAATTAACTATCACAACAACGATTGCGATAACTGATTTGTACTTGAGGTGAGTAAACAACAAAGACCGGCAAACATTAATCAGCTACAAATAAACTATTCAAATTCAAACGTGGTAAGGCACAAACTTTTGGATATCGCCAACAATATCACACAGCCCAAAACTTAAGCACAAAGTTATTTTATTTGTCCTAAACTCATTTCTCCTTCACTTTTACTAACATTGTTACGCTTTTTTCTATTTAACTGTCCTAAACTTGCTTCACCATCACTTTTTAACGGAAGTATATCTGAATGATCTGTTGTGTACCTGGATAAAGATGACGGGGAACTTAACTCAGTAAGCGATGGTATTCTAACTTTCCTGAGCCTTCGTTTATATTTTTTATGTATTTCTCCTAAGCTACTTATATCTGAGGATGAGTAATCGCCGTCTACTGAGCTGGAGCTACTTACATATCTCCGTATATTTTTATCTAATTTATTTACTGTTTTGTGTCTTATAGATTCAGTATCAACATTTGATAAAACTTCTCGAGAACATTGAGGAAGACGTAAACTAAATCGAGGAGAAGATAAATTTACTGATATACCAAGATCCTCGTCTTCTTCTATTTCGACTTTTAGTTGTTCTTCATTAGAAAGAATTATAAGTGGGCTGGTATGCTGATTAACGTTTAGGGATAGAGCAAACGGTGACGTCGTCCTAGTCTTAGTTTGTTTTGGTGACGTCATGACACTTTTAACATGAGCTGGAGAGGTTTGTGTATTTTTTTGTGATGCAGTAACGTTTCTTGCAATATCTATTTTAGTATCTTTAGAAGTTGATGGTTTATTTAAATTCTTTTCTAGCAAATCACCATACTCTTCAATCATCAACTTTTTGATAAAATCTTTTTCCAATTTAAACATTTTCTCCACCTCACCTCGTGGATCAATTGAAGCCCACAAATCATTGCGGATTGAATGTATAGAGTTACCATTTTTAGGAGATGTTTGCGTCTCCTCAGGTTTGATTTTACTTGATGAACTTTGTGTACCAGTGTCTTGAGTATCAATAGAAGGTAGGAATTCAAAAATATCTACTTTATTTTTAAAAGATAAATTTGATACTTTAGTAAACGTTTTGTTATGAATATTTAAATCATTATGTTCCCCATTTAATTTATCTCCTGAAAATCCTAACTCATCTAGTTTTTTGTGAGATTTAGGCGAATTATTACTTAAGGAATCCGATTTTTTCGCTTGGTCATGGTTATATTCTAAAGACTTATCTTCTTCAAAATCATCGACATAACTATCGGTGGCTTTAGAACTGTCGCTTTTATTGCTTTGATCTTTCTTTAATATTTTATTTCCAATTCCATTTTTTTCTGATATTGTATTTTTCACTTGTTTTTCAATATTTAAAACCTCTTGTAATAAATTTTCATCTGATGTGGTAAGGATTTTACGACTATCGTTTTTATTTTTTACGGGACTATTTTTATGGAATGAATTTTCACGACTACTCAAAATTTTGTCTAAAATAGGACTTAATACTATATTGTTTCTATTAGGTATACTGCATATTTCTTTTTCAATATCGCTGACATTGACTCCACCCAAAGTTAACTTTGTATAGGGTATATACTCGACATTGGGTAAATCCTTAATTGACTTCTTAGTAGAAACAATTCTTTTTGTACTTGATCTTTTCGGAGACGGTTTTTTAAATTTAACTCCAGAAGTTTTTGTTTTATAAACAGTGTTTAACTTATTTTTCCATTCATCTAAATTGGATATTGAACGTCTTTCCCTTTTACTAACTACATGTTTTATACTTTTATTAGAATGTTGAATTAAACGAGATGAAGGTTTGTCTTTATGCATATGTTGGTGGCTTTCAGAACTAGCATTGATTGTTGATTCACTGCTGTCGTATACAGACATTTTTGAGATTTTCCTTGTAAATGGTTTTTGTAAAGGTGTCGGAGGACATAGTTTAATATGATCAAATGTAAGTGGCTTTGGCGCTTCTGTCTTTTGAACTGGTTCATGTTTTAATTCAATGACCAAAGCATTATTTCTGACAGATGCAGTTTCTTGCAAATCTGTACTATTTGGTATTATATCAAGTTGTAAAACTTTTTGCTCTTGTAACTGACTTCTAATATTAACACTAGGCATGATTTGAACTTGTAAAGATTTTTTGAGTGATATATTTGTTTTGTTCGGTTTGTCATCAATATGAGAAAACTCATTATAAGCAATACAGGAAGGTTTATTTGATTTTGCCGAAAAGTCGTTTTCAACATTTTTGGAATATGTTTGATTTCCATCATTAGAGTGATCCTCGAGAATTTGTAAAACTTTTGTACGTGATATCCCCAAATTTTTTTTTAAAGATGTTTTTCTGGCTGATGGCACTTGACCTTTAATTATGTTTATATCTTTAGTATTTTTCTTACTAACTATAGACTGTACAACTTCATTTACTATACTATCTTTTTGTACTATTTTAGGAGTAACCTGAACGCTATCAATTATTTTGTGCCCAAGAAATTTTGCATTAACCACTTCTTCAATGTGTACTTTTTCATTAAACTCGTCATCCAGAGGTGTAGGCAAAGTTTTCTTTTGAACACCCGGCTCGTGATATTTAGACAATTCTCCAGAAAGCAGCTTTAGGTCGTCTGCAGTTGATTGCAACATATCATGCAACTTTCTCAATATAATTTCGTCTTCAGGCCTTAGCGCTGGCTCAGAATTCCAAATGTCATCATCTATAATATTAATCATATCAACTTGTTTGCTGCTCTCAACCTGAAATTAAAAAAGGATTGTTATCTTTATGGGATACACAAATAAGAATCACGACAAATGGTTAGCAGATGCAGAACGGTTTGAAAATTGACACAAATTATTATTGAAATAAGAAAAAAAACTACGGATTTACTAACTATATTGTTAAGTTTTACGATTATTAGTTACTAGTCGACCCGCCCCGGCTTCGCCCGGGTGTAATTTTCCACATATAATCCTGAGGTAATAAAAAAAACATTTAATTATCAAAATATTGTTACAAAATAACAATATTTAAGCAATTACGAAAGTAAACATATTTTATCGTTATCCCACGACGGGAACTCTAATTTTTTACGGGATAAAAGCTTATATGTTAATCCAGGATATAAACTATCTGTGTGCCAATTTTCATTGAAATCCATTTTCGACTTATGGAGGAACAAACATCCAAACATCCAAATATACAAACTTTCACATTTATAATATTAGTAAGAAGTAAGATAGTAAGATAAGATTGAGACGTATTATAAGATATCGATATCCAAGTATTCGCTTGACTTACCAAATATCGATCGACTGGGTAAAGTGGTTGTTCGTATCTCATCTGTTGGTTAGACACAGCGGCTCCGGCATTCTCTCTGTCCCGGTCCGATCTATGAACAAATACTTTATGTTAAATTTTGTTATACAATTATAAATTACTTAACGAAACACTTGTTTATGGTATCTCTGTTTAACGTCATATTTAGTCTAGTTATGTGGTACATATGGAAATTAGGACCAACATAATTAATGTGTATCTCGTCAGTTATATGGTTAAAGTAGTTATGGTTCTTATACCTTAAGAATTGTTATAGCTCGCGCCACGTAAATATATTTATGACCTTGGTTGCGCATTAGTCATATTTAGGGCCTTTTTAGAGGGGCGCGGGGGGCCACAGCGGTGCGTCACACGTAATTGGTTCTTATGCGAAGTTTCAGTCGTATC